>SRPT01000814.1:0-13942 GCA_018360205.1 Claviceps digitariae
CCCTTTTTTTTCTTTTTCCTTTTTTCCTTTTTTTTTTTTCTGATTTTCTCCCGCTTGTCCTTGTTTCCTCGTGTCAACCAATGCCATTATTCAATGTTCCAAAACTCCTACGCAGGTTCCACGGCGCATCATGTGCTTCTTCGCCTGCCCTTAGCCGTGTTTGCTTTGGCATGGCATGGCACGGCATGGGCATTCTGCGACGCTGTGCCTGCTTGAAGACGTCAAGCTTCTTGGCCGTTCTTGGCTTTTCTTGTTCATCCCTTCCACGCCACGGTGACTCGGCCGACCGGCACGCTCTCATTTTCAATGTTACATCTTGGCCCATCTTGGCCCATCTTGGTGGTCCTTTCGACTGCGCTTTCATTCCCGGTCAATTGGTGCCACCCTACCCCATCTCCTTCTCCTGCGTCTCCCCCCTTCAAGTCTTTGCTTTCCGCTTTGCATAGGTGTTCGTTATTCGCATCATTTGCCTGTACGAAAAAGTTTTTTTTTTCTTTTGACTTTGTTTTCTATAATAAAAAATTCGGATGGCTGCGTATGTACACGGTCGGTGAAACGAGCAAAAAGCCAATTGAATATAGTGTCAGCCACACGGCCTTGAATATCATGTCAGCTATACAGCCCATTACGACTTGCGTCATTTCATCCTTATTTTTGGAATATTTCGAGGATAGCCTTGCAGCGCCTTGGGACGAAGCCGGCGAGTACGGGCTTTGAGGAAGACAAGGCAAAGCTTTCAGTCTGAGTCTGCTTTAGCCAAGAATCTGTGGGACGCCGGCTGCTTGACGAAACAGAGACATGCCGCCATGGCCACCGGACATTTGTTCTTTTGCTTGCCTCTTTGACTACGCCGACGGGACCCAATGGCGCCTAATGGGACCTAATCAAGCTTTTTCTGGCAGCAGCCAGGCTCAGGGCTCAGATTAGCATTAACAAAGGATCGGGAAAGCTTGTTGTCGTGGCTGTCGTGGCTGTCGTGGCTGTCGTGCTTGTCGTGGCCTCACTGCTTGTTTTGCTTGTCGTGGCCTCACTGCTTGTTTTGCTTGCTTGTCCTGGGCGCCCGAGCATCGCATATATAAGAGCGTCGACTTGGCCGTCTATTTCTCTCTTTTCCTTTTTCTTTTTGTTTATGTTGTTTTTGATGTATGCATGTTCGGCCAACTCGACTCTCTCTTGTTGCCGCCATCAGCATCAGCATACACGAGATTGCTGGGACACAGACACACATCCCATTCACGGACTCCCGCTCACATACACACCCCACACCCCCCACGCGCGCACACGCACACGCATACACACCACACCCCTCCCCAGCTCTCCTTCCCCCTCCCTCGCTAGACGCGCACCCCCGTCTCGGGTCACCGACCCTGGCTCTTTCCCATCTCATAGTTCTCCTCAGCCCTTCTCAGCCTTTGTCAGTTCCCTTGGCACACACCGCACACCCCCCCCTCCTCGGCTCCACGGCGCCGAACTCGTCCATTTGGCCATTTGGCAGATTTCCATACACTTTTGGATTGCCTCTGTGCGATCCCCTTGCTTGTTATGTCACGCAGAGCGCCCTGCCCCAACTTTATTTCTTTGCTAATCTTCCTTTTGTCCTCGACTCCCCCAAGTCTTGCCAAGTGCCCGACGTCCCTTTGGCTATCCGTCTCAACCATCTCGATAATCACCAACTCAGCTCTGTCCCGTCTTGCTCAGCTCTGCTCAGCTCTGCGTCATCACGACAACAACCGTGCCATTGCCGCCGGGCCAACTCCAACCAATTCCTCGCCAATTCAGTTGTCGACGTTCCTGCCACAACTCCTCATAGGTATGTATGTTTGCATTCAGAGGGATTCTTTGGCCTTGGGACCTCCATGGCATCCGTCCCTCTACATGGCCTCGTTTTTTTGGAACATTCATCCTTCTGTATCTACCTTCTTCCCCGACAAGATACCTTCTTCCCCGACAAGAAGCGATTTTCAAGTGTCAAATCGCACAATAGTACTGCGACGATGGAGGACATAATGTTGAGGAAAAAGTGTTCCGACATACAGCATGCCATTACGAACGCAGAAGATAGAAAAATATATATACACACGAAAACGCTCCCTCTCTCTTGGCCAAACTGCAACTTTTGTCTATCCCTCTTCTTTGTTCTCATGCCATGGTCCTTGTTTCGAACTACGCCTTGTGTGCTTGAGCTGAACCGGTTTCAAACGAGACCATGTTGTCCGAACTTTTTGGTGACTGACCGAGAATTGTGGCAGCAGCGATCCCCTTCTGCTGGAGATTGTGTCATATCACACTTACTCGGGCTTCCTTGCTCACGCAAAGCCCGGCGAGCTTGAGTGGGCGTCACACCAGACGTCCTGCGAGTTCATCGAACTCGGTTTTGGTGCTTACCGCACCCGCCTCAGCTTCCTTTCACCCATCACCAACGTCCTGTGAAAACAGGTACGGTCAAGTCATTCAAGACGGAGCCCATAAGCTCCGACAAGATGGAGACGTACCATGGCTACGTGCGTACTCCCACCGATGCCATCAAGCTGTTTGAGGCCTGTCGCCTGGGCCTGTTACCTAGGGTGCAACGTCGACTTTCTGAAAAGGAAAGACAATCAATTCGCTCAGGATCCGTGTTCGTGTGGGACGAGAGGGAAGCCGGCATGAGACGATGGACTGATGGAAAGTCATGGAGCGCCAGCCGTGTATCGGGTAGTTTCCTAACTTATCGTGAGATGGAGGGGAAAAGAGGGGGTGGTTTTGGGAGCGCGCGACGCGGCAATGGCAAATCTCCTGACTCGGGGCGCGGAAGCGACGAGGACCATGATGACGGCGAGCCAGAGGGCTATCGATACAAGGCCGACGGTCTGATGAAGCAGTCATTTAGCATCACGACGTCCACAGGCCAGCATCTGCATCTCATATCATACTACTCGCGGCCGCAGCCTGGCCAACCTGATCTGTCGCAACCCAGCTCAGACCCTGCACTGAGATCCATTATCCCGCCAAAGGGCATGTATCCAGAGTCAAGCATGGGCGAGAGCCACCAGACTCCGGCGCTCACCCGAACACCGATGCAACAGCCGTACTTGATTGCTCCTCATCATCCCAACGCTCCTCATCCGGCTTATGCTCATTACCCCCAACATGCGTACGGCTGGCCTCCCTCGCCTGATGCGACTCCTCCGTGTTCTCATTATGTGACTGCGCCGTATCCCCATGGCGCTCATGCTCATCATACTCACGCTCTTCCTCCTCCGCCACCGCCGCCGCCTTCGCTGCCGCCTTCGCTGCCGCCACCTCCACCATCCCACGCCGGTGCGCCTAGTCATCACTTTACTCACGCTCCTCCACCTCAGATCCCACAATACGATCGGCCCTCGCTGCCCCCTTTGCAACACCCTCAACCAATTACGGCTGCTCCATTGCCTCCATACCACACAGGTCTATCGCCTCCGAGACATCCTGATTCTCCCGGCTACAGGGAGCGTCAAAAAAGCTTGAATTGGCCACTACCAGCCCTCAGTTCGGTTGCGGGGCCCGTTCCTCATCCTGGCATGACACCGCCGACTCGGGAGCATAGTTTGAGCCCGCCCAAGGTGAAATATGAAGGCGGCATGATGAACGGGAGTCAACTTTCTAGCTTGTCAGCCCTTCTACGCCCTTCAAGCTCTGCCGCGAACAATATTTCGGGCAGCAGGACTGTCTCAAATAGTCCGCGGACGAGTGCTGTGCTACCGGAGAAGTGCGGTGTCAGCGAGGATACGAGAGCCTTGAGAATGCTGGACAGAAAATTCTGTCTTTAGAAATCAGCTTCTTGATCAAGGGAAGAAAGGGGAAGTGGAAATGGGTTTATGGCTTGTCATTTTTCTTTCTCTTTGTTTATTCTTCTTCCTTCCCCTGTATCCTTGTGTTTCATACTTTCATGTACATTTTAGTGTATCCCCGGACTCACAAAGTCGGGGTTATCTGTTTTACCTAGCGTATGTCGCAGAAAATGATTCAATTGGGCGGCGCTCTATTACCTTTTGCGTATGACTGGTTGAATGAGAGAAATGATACCCGGGGTTTGTTAATGTCTACTAAACAGGATTTGTGACGAAGAATATGCATTCTTATTTTATTTTTTTATTTTTATTTTATTCTCTTAATTTTTCTTTATAAATTTTCCTTTCTTTTTTTTTTCCTTTCTTTTTTTTATTCTTTTTTTTATTTTCTTTTTTCTTCTTTTTTCTTCTTTTTTCTTCTTTTTCCTTCTTTTTCCTTCTTTTTCCTTCTCTATTTCCTTCTCTATTTTCTCTTCTTCTGCATTCCTTCTCTTCTCCCTTCCGCCTCTCCCCCTGCGCCATAAACGGCATAAGCACCACACAAATAAACTTCTATCTAGCCCACCCACCATACAGTCCCTTTCCCCTTTCCCCTTCCCATGACGCAGTAGCGTAGCTCAACTCAGTCTGTATGACGTCTGGTCTGAAAAACCTCCGCCTCTCCATCCACCCCCACATTCCAAAAGTCAAATCCGGCAATGGGAGAAGCTAAAAAAAGTGAAAGCAAGAACAAAGCCCTAAAGCTAAAAGAAGGGGAGACGAGAAAAGGGGAAAGTGGAAAGGGAAAAGGGAAGAGGGGGGACAGAGGGAAAGCCCTAAAGTTTAAAGGAGGGTGGCGAGGAAGGAAAGCAAGAAAAAGCCCTAAAACGCTATAAGAAGGGAAAGGCGGAAAAGAGCCCCTAAAAAGCTGTAAGAAGGGAACGGCCGAAAAAAAGCCACAAAAGGCTATCCCTTTGGTGCCGAGAAGGCTACATTTATGTACCGACCCGCTTTATCCACCAATAAAAACATCTGCATTAAGGGTACCTCGCGCGCACACTAATTTATACTATAATACAAGTCCCAACAATACCGTGAGTTACAAAGAGATACGTCACAAGTCTCACAACCCTATCGTACATATGTATTATCTGCCGGCTGCTTGCGGCTGCTGTTATGACGATAAATTCGCGGTCAAAGGCCTCGATTATCGGTTGTTATGAGTCTTGTGAGTCTTGTGAGGATAAATCCTGATGAAGGTGCTGCTGGAAGCGATAAGGCCAATTCATTTTCGCGAGTAGTATCCTGAATCCGTTGTATGACGATTTTGCGGGAGATGTTTTGGGAAGTTACTGCAGGTCACTCAACTTTGCTCCAATGAGCCACTGAGGAAAAGTGGGGGGGTACAAAGGTGTAGCCTTCTCGGCACCAAAGGGATAAGAAGCGAACGGGAAGGGGCAAAAACAAAAAAAAAAAAGCCCTAAATTTGGTAAAGGAAAAAACGGGAGGCGAGGTCTCGTGATCATGAATGGAACTTTGGTAGAGTCGACATGCGATGGGGACGCCATGGCCTATGGGTGGGAAGACGGCGCGCGTAGAGAGAGAAGAAAAGGGGGAGAAGTCGCAATGCGGGCTGCCTTTTTTGGATGACTGAATCCGATGGTTATGTGTGTTTTTTTTTTTTTTTGGCCCCAACAAGAAAAAACTAGGAAAAGATTTCTGAGCTTCTAAAAAATTGGTGCAATAACTAGAGAAAAACTTAGAAACAAAGACCTAGGCAAAAAAACTAGCAACAGAACTAAGAGAAGACAAACTAAAGAAGAAAGAATAGACCAAGGCAGTGAGATGAATTCTTCCCTTTTCTTTCTGTTTTTTTCGCTAAATGTGTACGTTGTGCAAGTGAACACGTGTCTGCAGTTTCTTGACCGTGACTATCGACATGAAAAATCATGAAATGAATTTGTCTCCCTGTGCGACTTGTTTTTGATATCTGACCAAACTCGTTAGCCTTTGATGGCTCGCCTCCTCAAGACGGCGGAATTTTCGTTGAGAGCGTGGAAATCATGCGCATCGAGGCAGGCCTGTCTGCTGAGCATGACGGCGCCTTGCTCGCCACCCGTACGGTCTCTCATTTCCTGCTCGTAGTTGTCCATGGCGGTGCGGAGAGTGCGCTCGCCGGCGTGCACCTTGGTGAGTTGCTGGACGAGGTTGTACGCATCCAGGATGCCGTGGTTGGCGGCTTCGCCTCTGTACATGGTCATGGCGTGGGCAGCGTCGCCGATGAGCGTCACGCGTCCTTGGTGGTTGTTCCATTCGAGGCAGGGCCAGTCCTGGAGGGGAATCTCCAGCACGGGTGCGGTTTCGGGGATGATGTCCACGGCGTGGCGGACAAGGGGGTGGAAGTCTTGCGCGCGGCGCTTCATCTCGGCGATGCGCTTGGCACGAGTGCTGGCGGCGATTTCGTCTTGAGACTGATTTGTTTTGTTGCTGCTGCTGTTTTTGTTGTTTTTCTCGTCGTCGACATCGTCGTTGTCATCTTCACCACTCTTGAGCATCCAGGAGATAATGATTTGTACTAGATAGCGTTCCTGCTCCGTGCCCTTGGTTCCGTTGACCTCTGGGGTTTCCATCATGGAGACCCAGAGGAAATTGCCGGTGACGGGGTGGCATCCTTGGAAGAGGAGCGGATCAATGTCTCGCAATGGCCTGACCTGTTCTGGCGTCATGTCTACCGCCGCGCCGATGAGCCGCACCGGAAGCTGATGGGTGCGATACTTGTCTGGCACGAGGAATTTCCTCGTCGGCGAGTTTGTCCCCTCTGCGCCGACAAGCATGCTCCCGTCCGCCCAGGACCCGTCCGAAAAGGTCACGCGAATAAGACCTCCTTCTCCTCCTACACCATCCACCCCTCTCTCATCCCCAGTGCCATCCCCGTCGCCATTCAATATTTGCACGTTGCTCAGCCTCTTGCCCCATTGTACGTGGTCCTTGACGCCGTGAAGCAGTGCCTTGCGCAGCTTTTCGCGATTCACCCGCCGGCGCTTGTTGGGCGGGATGCGAAACTTGGACTCCAGCGTCTCCAGATTGAGGAAGAGAAAGTTGCCGTTGTCCTGGCGGCCGGTTTCCGGGTCGACCTGGACCTGGTCAAGGGCCTCCAACGTGTCCTCGTCCAAGAGTTGAGTAAGAAAAGGCAAAGCCCAGTGAATGGTGATGGCCCAGCCGTGGCCCCGAGCATCAATGTGCTCGTCGCGCTCGAAGATCTGGAACGGGATATTGGCCTGTAGGACGGGACGGCGGCGGCATTTAGCGCATGAATCAGATAATCAGATGTACACAGTGGAACGGGGTGCCTCGAGCTTTCATTTTCTTGGAAGCAATGGGAGAAACAATGGGAGAAAGAAGTGTCGCATTCGCTTTTTGGACGGACAAAAAGGAAAATAAAAGATAAAAATAAAATAAAAATACCTACCTTCTTAAGACCGTGAGCGAGCGTAAGACCGACAACGCCGGCGCCGCTGATGAGGACAGGCTTGGTTATCAAAGCCATGATTATTTGTATTCTTTTTTCTTTGCCTCAATTACAGGCTGCTTTTTAGAGAAGATGGAAAAGTTGGGTTCTTTTGCAATAAGGGGGAACTTGGTGCGGCCGGAGCCACGAGCTGCTGCAGTGTTCGGATCCCATCCGACGGTCGATTCAGTATCAAGGGCGGTTCGTCAGAGAGTTGGAGGAGGTACGCAAGTATGTACCTAAGTACCTTTTTCTCGGGTGGGGCTGAGCTCTAAACTGCGCACCCCGCGGACTCGGACTTTGGACCACGCCCGTGTTACGGCACGGAACAGCTACCAGACAATATATATACCTTTTGATTTCAGCACGTCTTTAGAGGTCATAGCTATTATATTTATCAAGTCTTGACCAAAGCCTGCTTCTTCCAAGTAATAGCATGTTTGGGTAAGGCTTCGGTTGTCAGTGCCGGACGTCGAATGTACTAGAGAACTACCTACCTCGGTACTTTAGGTAGGTACCTAGGTAAGTACTTGGGGCGGCTAGGCCAGGGGGCCTGCATTAGTGAGCGAGTCGCGACATCGTTGGGCCGATCCGACGCAGGCCGGCTCTTGTACCAAAGTCGCTTTTTGCTGGCTTGCGAGCATTCACATCTCGCGCCATCAACAGTTGAACAGACCTCCTGGGTGTTTCTCGTGATTTTCCATCGCGCATCACGAGCCAAGCAAAGGTCCATCTCGCAGAGCTTCCAATCGAGTACCATGTAAGCGCCGTTCTACTCATCGCCCAACGCGCCCCCCTTCAGCCATCGTCGCTATTCTCGCCGTTGTCGCTCATCGCCGTGCCACCACGACGGCTTCGTACCTACCATGTTCACCTTCTGTCCTCTCCAGGGCGCGCTCTCCGAATCGACTGCATCGCAATCGCTGCTGGAGCTTGATGGCGGCGTCAAGGTCTTGGTCGACCTCGGCTGGGACGAGACTTTTGACGTTGGCAAGCTAGAAGAGCTGGAAAAGTAAGTCATGAAGGATCGCGCGCATCGCTTCTTCCAAGTCCGATGTCTTTCTGCTGCCTGCTAACAACAAACTGCCGTCCACCCCCAACAGGCAAGTTCCTACTTTGTCCTTGATCCTCCTCACACACGCAACAGCCTCTCATCTAGCCGCCTATGTTCACTGTTGCAAAAACTTCCCGCTCTTTACTCGCATTCCCGCCTACGCCACCCGCCCCGTCATCGACCTCGGTCGGTCTCTGACCCAGGATCTCTACTCCTCAACCCCCGCCGCCTCCACCACCATCCGACAAAGCTCGCTATCAGAGATTGCATATGCATATACACAGACGGCGGCGGCAGCGGCGGCCCAGAATTTGCTGTTAAAGTCCCCCACCCCCGACGAAATCGCGCGATACTTTTCTCTCATCCAGCCTCTCAAGTACTCTCAACCACATCAGCCTCTTCCATCGCCCTTCTCGCCGCCCCTAAACGGGCTTACCATCACTGCATACAACTCTGGACACACTCTGGGTGGTACAATCTGGCATATACAGCATGGACTCGAGTCCATTGTCTACGCAGTGGATTGGAACCAGGCCAGAGAGAACGTATTTGCCGGCGCAGCATGGCTCGGCGGAGCTGGAGGCGGAGGTGCTGAGGTCATAGAGCAGCTCCGCAAGCCCACGGCGCTCATTTGCAGCAGCCGCGGTGCGCAGAAATCAGCTCAATCCGGAAGTCGGGTCAAGCGTGATGAACAGATGCTTGACATGATCAAGACGTGCGTGTCCAAAGGCGGCACTGTCTTGATTCCTGTCGACTCAAGTGCAAGAGTCTTGGAATTGTCGTACTTTCTCGAGCACGCATGGAGAGCAGACGCCGCCTCTGGCCATGAAAGCACCCTGAAATCGACAAAATTGTACCTGGCTGGCCGAAACATGTCAAGTACCATGCGGAACGCTCGAAGCATGCTCGAATGGATGGACGATAATATTGTTCATGAGTTCGAAGCGTGTGCGGAAGGTCAACGCAAGGCAAATGGGACAACCGAGAAGAAGGAAGGAGGTCCGTTCGACTTTAAATACTTGCGAATTCTCGAGCGCAAAGCGCAAATTGCGAAACTCGTGAGCCAAATACCCATTGGCGGAGACCATTCTGCCGCTCCCGCTCCCAACGGAGGACGAGTCATTCTTGCCAGCGATACGAGTCTAGAATGGGGATTTTCAAAGGATGTGCTCAAGGGCGTTGCCCAAGGTTCCGACAATCTTGTCATACTTACCGATCGTCCAAGTTTGGCAGAAGATGGCAAGCCGTCGATTGCAAGAACTCTCTGGGACTGGTGGAAGGAGAGGAGGGATGGAGTCTCGGTAGACCAGGCCAGCAGCAATGGAGAGAATATCGAGTCGGTGTACGCCGGTGGGCGAGATTTGGTCATTCGCGAGGCTACAAGGCAGGCTTTAGAGGGCGACGAGCTGGCAGTATATCAACAGTGGCTTGCCACCCAAAGACAACTTCAAGCAACGCAACAGACAGGCGCAGCCGGGTCGCTGGAGGGACCGGCCGACGTCATTGACGATGCCTCATCCGAGTCTTCCTCAGAGTCAGAAGATGAGGATGGTCAACAACAAGGCAAAGCACTAACAGTTTCAGCAACCATGGGGCAAGCAAGCCGGAAAAACGTTATCCTCAAAGATGAAGACCTTGGCATCAACATCCTGATCAAACGAAAAGGTGTCTATGATTTCGATTCACGTGGGAAAAAGGGCCGAGAGCGATGTTTTCCCGTGGCCATTCGACGCAAAAGAACCGACGACTTTGGCGAGCTCATTCGACCAGAAGACTATCTTCGGGCCGAAGAGAAAGACGAAGACAATGCCGAGGGTGGCAACGTGACGGCAGAAGATGACAAGCTAGGAAAGAAGCGCAAATGGGACGATGTGGCAAAGGGCTATAAAGGGCCCAACAAGCGAGGAGGTTACAATCACAGCAAGGCCAGTGGTGGTGGTGCTGAAGATGGCGGCATCGGCGCCGGCCCTGACAGGGACGGGTCCACCATCATTCCCGACGATCTCGATGAAGTCGAGGATACGGAGCCGGAAGAGCCCACGGGGCCTTCTAAGCTGGTGTACAAGAGCGAGACAATCCAAGCCAACCTTCGCATTGGCTTCGTCGATTACAGCGGCCTTCACGATCGACGCAGCCTGGACATGCTCATTCCGTTGATCCAACCTCGCAAGCTCATTCTCGTTGGCGGCAACCACGGCGAAACCATGAGTCTAGCAGAAGACTGCAGAGCCGCACTCGGCATGGACGGCGACAAGGCCATTGACGTCTTCACTCCAGGCATAGGCGTCTGGGTCGACGCCAGCGTCGACACCAACGCATGGGTCGTCAAGCTCGCAAACCCCCTTGTCAAGAAACTCAAATGGCAAAACGTGCGCGGCCTGAGCATCGTCACCATTAGCGGACAACTACTCGCCACGTCGTCCACCAACAACATCACCGGCGAAAACCCCGCCGCGGAAACCCATGAAAACGACGACCCAGACGCAGCAGCAGCTCACAAGCGACAAAAGACGGAGCCGGCCTCCCATGACGCCGTAGCACTGCCATCCACGGCACTCACCACCACTGCCGCGGCCGCAAAGGACACCATCCTCCCCGTCCTAGACGTCATACCCACCAACCTCGTCTCGGCTGCCAGAACGACCGCTCAGCCCCTCCATGTAGGCGACTTGCGATTAGCAGATCTCCGACGCGCCATGCAAGGCGCCGGCCACGGAGCCGAGTTCCGAGGCGAGGGCATCCTCGTGATAGACGGGTCCGTATCAGTTCGCAAGGCCGCAGAGGGCAGAATCGAGGTGGAGAGCGTGGGATTACCGGCCCTGGGGAGACGCAATACCCTGTATCAGGTCAAGAAGGCCATTTACGATAACCTGGCAGTGGTGGCGGGTGCGTAGTCGTGAAATGCGAAAAAAAAAAAATTAAATTTAAAAAGGCTGTAAATTTAAATTCAATACAAGAAGCGGCATCATCTCCAGTACCCACGGTTCTGACCAAACATTGTACTTGCACATCATCTCTGTACACTCGACACATATGAATCCATGCACACACGCCATCGGAGCGACTTACACACCACATCCTCCCTGCAAGCAAAGTCGTTTCTTGTCCTAACTTATGTATCTACATATGTATGTAGCTTATGTATGTATATCAAACTACAAGGACGGGACCTCAGCCCTCAGACGTTCCTCAGATCAAGAAACATGTCGCAGATTGCAACACCGAACAGCGCCGTGATTGCACGACCCCCCTATACTTTTATATATCTCATAAGATTGACATGAAAACATGGGGAAGAAGTAGAAAGAAAAAAATTAATAAATTAAGAAAAAAATAAGAGTTTAGGGGAAAAGAATTCATAAATTAAGAAAAAAGAAAAAGAAAAAGAAATAAGTGAGAATAAGATGAATAAAACGCCGGGCCATGCAATGCTACGCTCCCCCCCTATCCCCCATCCCGCAAACTTTGCCCCCCTCCGCCGTGCAATCAAAACTGCTTGACCCCGCCCATCTTGTGCTATTGTCGTGCCCCTGCCTGACCGACCACTCCTGAACACGTCACACGTAAAAGAAACCTTGCGTCGCGGCAGTGATGGCTGATGCTCTTCTTGTTTATGTATCCTTGAAGAGGTAGGCTATGAGGAGATGGGAGGACAGTTGCTTTTTCGTAGACTTTTCTGGCGTAGCCTGCCGTTGTCTGGGCTGCTACCTCCGGACTTGAATGATCAGGATGGCATGGCTCGTCTTGGATGATGGAGACAGAGTAAGTCTCGTTGCGGAGGAAAGACCAACAGTAAAAAAAACCTAAAAAAGACCTTTGTAATATATATAAATAGAGGTATCATGTGATATTGGAAAGGAAACTGAAGAGACAACCAAGATTATGTCAGGAAGTTTGCTTCATCTCAGCGAGCTCGTATTCGCCGTTGCCATCTCTGCCGCGCCCTCTCCCCCTGCCGCGCGAAAAACCAGCATCATCACGATCGTCATCACCACCAGCACTGTCACCACCACCAGCACCATCACCATCAACGCGCCCTTCTACAAAGTTTTCAGTTTGGCCTTCCTCAGAAGCGCCCTGGTGATTCGTCGCACCACTCGTTCTGGATCCGGAGCCGAGAATCCTGCCCCCGCCAAAGAAGACGGGCTGCAGCTCGCGCTGACGACATCCCCACATGCCGAGGGCGACGGACATGGCGGCCGAGCCTGCCATGGTCATCCACCACATGGAATGCACGGGCAGGGCGTGCGTGTATAGAGTCGTGAAGACGAGATGGAGTGCCTGGATGGTGAGAGCAAAGTCGGGGACGAGTTTACTTCTCGCGACCAGGATGACGATGGCGACGGCCCTAAAGAAAAACAGAACGAAAAGAGAGACAGAGATAGCAACGTTAGCACAGCTTGTTTCAATGCAAAGAAAAATCAAAGAAACGGGAAGAAGAAGAAGAAGAAGAAGAAAACGGGGGCAACAATAGCCAACGTACATGAATAGCCCTCCATCCATCAGCCACACAAAGGATAGCAGCCAGCCCTGCGTGGTGTCGCCTCGCACGCCCTGCCAGCCGAGTATCATGTCGAGGCTGAATCCCATGCCCGTCACCAGCGCCGTGAAGAGCATCAATACCCCAGCCGTGACATAAAACAGCGCCTGAAGTATCGCTATTTGCGTGGCAATCTTGAGGGGCTGGAGCTCCGTCAGCGCGCCCGCACGGGGGGGCTTTCGTCTCCGAGCCATGGCCACGTCCGGCGGCTACTTGTCGGGACGACGATGCGTGTAAGAGGTGTTGTGTTGCAAGCGGGCTCTGAAATATGTGCGATATGGGATAAAATCGATTCCTTTTATCGAAGGAGGATGGCCGATGTTCGAAAGGGGGGCGTGGGTGTAAGAGCTCCAACAATCAAAGAGGCGAGATCGCTCGGAGGATGCTTTTCTATCGGCGCTTTATATTTTCTGGTTGGCCAGACTTGAGGAAATGGAAAAAAAGCGTGGCCCGAAACGGAGGGCCTTGTGTAGAATCAAAGTATGGTCGCTTAAATTAGCCGTCTGTTGAGAAGCGTCCGCAATTTGCGCCAAGACGAGCGGGCAACAAAGGAGAAGAAGCACAAGAGGCGGAGGAGGAGGAGGAAAGCGCGGATGCAGAAAGGTAACAATGATTGAAAGCAAGAATCTGACAAGGAGGATGGCAGCAAAATCGGCAAATCCGCGCAGGTGTCGGTCAACTCTGTAGAAAGTGACTGGCAGCTCTTGTTAGAAGAAAGGCGCCTGGTCTCGTCTGGCTGGGTTCGTGTCCGTCTTGCCATGTGCCGAGCACAGCTAGAGAGAGGCAGGGGGGCGGCCCCGATGCATCTCACCGCCGGGATTCTGCCGGCCCTGTCGCAGCTTTTGCGCCGGCCAGTCATGACAACCACAGCAACAGCGTCATCCGGAGACTCGACAACCATTCACCCATTCTGTCCAAACCCAAAACACCATCTTTCATCAAAAACCGCCCACCCGATTCCATTCTCTTATTTCCTCGCCAGCGCCGACTCCATCTGATTTTTATCTCCATCATCTTCATCCTCACCTTTTCCTCTCTTTTTTTTTTAAAAA
>SRPT01000815.1:0-13920 GCA_018360205.1 Claviceps digitariae
ACTCTTTGTCGCAACGGCCGTGTACGTATCTTTACGTATCTTTACTCCTTGCATTAGATATATCTACATAATATGTCAAGTACATATGTATGTACGTCAGACGTCTAAACAGCGAATAAGTGCTCGGGAATCCGGGACACTATCCGGGGATGATGACATGACGAGTCACAACATAAAAACGAAAAAAAAAAAAAAAAAAAAAAAAAAAAAAAAAAAAAAAAAAAAAAAAAAAAAAAAAAATGATGTGGCTCGAGCGCGTGTTTCAACAGATAGTCCCGATAATTTCAATTTGTTGTTTTCTCTTTTTTTTTCCCGCATGAGATGAATGAAATTGCCCGCAGGGTGCTGCCTACGAAAAAGTCGAGTTTGCTGTCCGGGTCGCATCAATCAAGTCGGTGCAACGGTTGACTGGCGGCGTGATTTGATTTGACAAAAGCGGCTCGCTCAAGCAGAAGAAGAAAAGGAGACAACGTCATCGGATTGCTGAGTCAGGTTTTGGGAGCGCCCGGAAATGGCCGCGAGATGCAGGGCTGCTGCAACATACAATCTCTCACAATCTCGACAGATGGCTTGGGAGATGTGGGATCTGGTGTGACACGACAGACATCACATTACATGTTGTTTGCGGATCGCCATCTCGGTGACACTTTCTGATGCAATTCGCTCTACGGACGTCAAGTTTGGCCTGGGAACAAGGACGGGCGCTGCGCATTTACAAACAACAGACGTCTGGTTGCCAGCTCACGACATTTGCGTGGCGCGGCGGCGGGACACGGGTACGTCTCATTGCATTGCATCCAGGGAGGGCCGTCTTCCGCAAACGGCTGTTTGGCCCGTGCAGCTTGTTACAAGAAAATATTCAAATTGAAAATTAATTAAAAGTCGGTCAATGGTGTCTGGTCATGTGTGTCCTGCCCTCAACCGGAACTAATAACTGATTCACTGTTGTGACGTTTGTTCAGAAAAAGGCAACTCAATCAAGACACAGCCAGCCAGCAAGCAAGCAATTAAAAAAGCGGGGAAGACCCTGGATATGTCTGCGCCACACTGTCACCACACAGAGCGGCGTTGCAGTCTTCTCTCGAGTTTGTCTGGTTCGTTCAAGAGGGTGGAGGGCGCCGCTCAGTGCACATTTTTGTGGAGCCTTGACTGAGAATCCGGTCCCTGTCTTGACCGCCTGTGCGAGACTTGGCTGATGGCAGAAAAAAATTTGGGGCGCTATTTTGCTTTGCTTGCTTTTGCGCCGCGAAAATGATCCCATATGTCATCGCCCTGCCGCAACCAGTACGTGGGGAAAACGAATCAGACGGCATACGAAGAAAACTACGCACCACAGAAACAACACAATGTCTGACGACACAGTCCCAGCCCTCGTCCCTGCGGGCGGCGGCGGCCAAGAGAAGACCCCCAAGCCCTTGGGCATGCGCAAGAATGGTATACGCTGCGGCCCGAAATCCCGAAATCTCGTTCTTCGGTCCCGATGCAAGAGGATAAGGACTCTGACATCTCAGCGTAGGCAAGCAATGGCACGAGCCGAAGAAGGCATTCCGGCCTACAAAAGGTCTGACATCCTACGAAAGAAGAACAAAAGAGAGAGCTGCCATGGCGCAGATGAAAGCCAAGGAGAAGGAGTTGAAGGACGAGAAGGAGCAAGCGAGAAAGGTGAGCGCACAGCCCTGGGTTTTCTTGACCTGTGACTTTATTCGACAAGAAACATGTGACTGACTCTCACCGCTACCAGGAGAAAATCGACAAGATTCGTGAAAAGCGTGCCAAGAAGGAAGAGCGCGAACGATATGAGAAGATGGCGCAGATGATGCATCGCAAGAGGGTTGAGAGGTTGAAGAGGAAGGAAAAGCGCAACAAGTTGATCAATTCATGAGTGCAAAATATGCCACCACGTTGGGCGGCGCGGATGCCCTTCTCTTCTTCCTGTCGTCGATAACGGAGCGTGACGACGACGAAAAACGAGTCAATGTTTTTTAATCTATTGACGGTTTTGTTCACCTTCGCTTCGAGTCCTCATCTTCTTCTGTGGGGACATACTTTATCAGATTGAGTTGTGGCTCTCCGGACTGTCGCGGGTCTGGTCAGGGCTCGTATCGCCTTGATTTGCATCATCATTACTTTTCGAAGGCTGTCCTCAAATGACGGAATGTCTTTTGGGGAGATGAGACTTTTGAACGTTGCTGGCCTGCAGGAGCCTTTACAAAAAGATTTCGGTACAGACTATGGATATGGAGTTTGGCGTATGTGCGGTTTGGCATTTGACGACGGAGTGCATTGGAAAAACGGCTTAAACAGAGTGCTGAAATGGAAATGTCTCTCATTTCGTACACGGATAAGCGATATACCACGTTGCAGACTTCTATGATATTTATTTAAATAAAATAAAAAAAAGCGCCAGAAGGGACTAGGACTCTATCTATCCTGATGTCCAGACAAGTCACCTATGGACATGCGTTGCAAGCTGCGAGCCCAGTACGTACTTACCTAAGTCCTGAAGCTCGTGCTGGCTGCGGCTGGCATGTGAACTGCGAAACCGCTGGCTGTGGTCCCGAGTCCTGAGTCCTGACCCCCACGTGGCTCGTGCAAAGCAGACCGCCAAAATTCCAACGAACCAGACCTGATACCTGTGCTCCCCTCTGCTCCCCTCTTCTCCCCTCCCACTGCTGCACATGCATATTCCCCTTTCGGCACCTCGCGTTTTTCTGAGACGGCCACCTGCGTCACCCCATGCACCGGCACGGGCACCGGGTCGGATAAAGTGAGAAACGGATGCGGCGGGAAAAGGGCGTTCGCATTGGCAATTACGGCTTGACCTGTATACGAGAGCGACATGTCTGCCCTCAACAACGGCCTGGATGCCGCCAGGCAGGCGACGCCGTCATCCTCCCGACCGAACAGCCGCCATCAGAGCAAATGGTCCCTGACGGAATTCGCCCCGCAGAGCAAGCTTCACCGTCGACCGTACTTGCTCAGAAGACAGACCAGCCAGCACGAGGACCGACAAAACGCGCCCTTGTCGTCGGCGCTCCTGGCCGCTCATATACGGAAATCGCTGGACTATCCCGTGTCCACTGGCAAAGAATCGTTCATGTCGCGCAGTGGAAGCCGGCAGGAAAGCATTCGGGCGCTTGGTGAAAATGGCCACGAGGAGGCCAAACCAGAGAGGGAGGTGAGGCTTCTGTTGGAGCAGGAGCGGGAGCGGGAGCGTGAACGGGAACAGGAACAGGAGCAGAGGCAGGCCTCTCTGCGGACAGAGTACGTATTTCTTTGCTTTGCGCGACTGCTTGCTTTCTGGGTCCAAGAAGGAGGATATGATGATGAAGAGAGTGAGGGGACGAGTTCTGTGTAGAGGCCTAGCGTGCCTTTTTTTTTTTTTTTCAGACGAATTCGTTTGTATAAAAAGAGCGAAGTCATAAACACATGCTGACATTCAATGCTTCTGCGCAATCAGTGGCTTGAAGCAATCGCTTATGGAATTGAATTCCTTCTCGACCACCATGACCAAACGACTCGACGACACGTACTACTCCGTGCTCGAGAGAATGAGCCACCTCGAGAACACAGTCGCCGCGCTACGGGACCTGGCGCAAACCTCGCGCGACATCCGCGACACATTCGACAAGGACGCCCGCGATCTCGAAAGCGACATCATTCGTCAGCTCAGCGCAGCGGGCCAGTTTGAAGAGAAGCAAAGAAGGATAGCTGCCCTGCAGAAACGCATATACGAGGCGCGAGACAAGATCGCCGCGCTGGCGTCCCGCGTCGATGCTGTGCAGCAATCCGTGGAGCGATGGGAGCAGGCTGACAAGCGGTGGCAGGAAAGGACCCGCAAGAGACTCAAGATCATATGGTCTGCCACGACTGTTTTGGCATTGCTCGTGGTCGCCTTTGTGATTGGCATGAACTATGCCAGCAGGAGTGCCGGCGGCGGCGGCAGCGTCGGCGGCGAGGGCGAGGGCGGCCACCTCCCGGAATGGAAGACGGGCATGAGTCCGAATATCCCGCCGTGGTTGAGCGCTCGGCGGAACGACAGTGCGGGGGAAGATTTGGGGAAGACATTGTTGTGGAAGACGCGGCTTCGGGATGCAGAGCAGTTGCGGGCATTTGATGAGCTTTGAAAAGGAAATGCTTGGGATGCCCTTTTTTTTCTATTTTTTCATTTGTCTTTATTCCGTCTTGTGTTTTTTTTTTTTTTTTTTTTTTTTTTTTTTTTTTTTTTTTTTTTTTTTTTTTTTTTTTTTTTTGCATGGCATATATACGGTGGGTCAAAGTTATGTTGTTGTTTTTTTGTACATATAATTTCGATTTTTGCAGCATAACCTATAGCGTTTGCAATGATACCCTTTTTTTATGTTTTAATTTGAAAAATATATCCTTGGACTTTTATTGTTGTAGCTTTGATCCTTTTTTTTCTGCGCAATATAAAACCATTACCTTTGTATTTGTCGTGGTGGACATTCAACGAGCCTACGTAGATTTAGAATGTTTGGTGTTCTTCACCAAATACACACCCAAGAGTCGTCTTGTCTACCTGACCCCCCCCTTTTCCAAAATGTCCCTTTTGTTCGCGCCGTAGAGCATTAATAACCCACAGCCGCTGATAAGTGAACCCTTGCAAGTTAGAATCCCAGCATTTTCGTCTCTATTTATAGCGCGCTGAGAATACATGTCATGGGCTGGTCATTCTGTTGGGACCCGGGAGAGGCCGGCCACTCCTCTCGTGTACGTATACTTGTCCATTACGTGCTGCTGCGCCTCGGCCGACCAGGAAGAGGATTCATCCGTCGGTGCAGGCCCCAATGCTTCGGGCGTCATCGTCTCCCGTGATGAGCCAGCTACACTGTCACGGGTGATGAACAAATTAAAAACAAAGTACAGAGATCCTGCCGGCTGTAATTTGAATGTGATTGCTCTTTTGGCACAATGACTGCCAAGTCTCGGCCTTCCCGAGCGTTGGTCTGCCGATCCTTCATGCTCATGGCCACGTCATGTCATGGACGAGCGCGACATGTTAAAAGCTGCAAAGGCCCAGGCTAGCCGAAGCATCTGACCAACAGGGCTCAGCTTGTCGACTTGAACATCAATGCTGTTTTGAGTATGCGACTTTGTCTGCATGACTCGGGGCGGATTGCAATGCCTGATTGACGCGCTCGATGGCTTTTATTTTGGTTGCAGGCTCAAAAAAAAAAAAAAAAAACGCGTCACAAAAAAAAGTATACGACAGCACATTGATGCGACAGATTGGAGTTCGTCTTAATTTCAGGACAAAAGTGTCTGAGCTCGACGGGAAATTTTGTTGCGTTTAATCGCCTGGCTAGGATTGGGGATGCCGAGGTCCGATGTCCGAGATGACGATGGACTGCCGAATGTCGTGGCTGGCCTGGTTACGATGACAGCAGAGCCGCGATTGGTCATGATTGATTGAGTATTTGACATTGATGTACAAATTTCCGATTTTCTTCTTTTTCTGCGACGGGAAACTTCCGAGACCGTGGCTATGACAATGTGATTACACGTTCCTGGTGATTACATGCATCGCGTGTGCTGCGCCATGCATCGGTGCCGTGCGCTTATGGCGTCCCTGGCTGGGTGTCTCGGGGTACAAACAAAACATGCAATGGCTTCTTCAGCATTTGCAGAAACATAATTGCTTCCAAGGCCGAGGCACTGGAATCCAATGTCTTTTTCACGACAGTCCCCAGCCCCTGCTGCTGCGCTTTTTGTCAACTTCAAAGGCCGAGTGGGTTGGCACGCATCATGGCCCCGGCTCGGGGACCGAGCAGACGGGCCTGCCTGGTCGGCGGTGGAGGCTGGGATGAATTATCGCGAGACAGGGCCGAGGGAAACGGAAGGGACACGATAGCATCGCGTTTGGCGGCCCAGGCTCTTTTTTTTGTCTGTTGCGCGCACAGATCGATTGATCCACGAACCACGAACCACCGACATGGAGGCGCAGTGGTGTATGTACGTATGTATAACTGTGTCTTGCGCCCCCATTGACTCCAGACTGGATGACGGCGCGTTGCAGCGGAAACACATGCACAGATTGCCACAGATTGCCACAGATTGCCCCGGTCCTGCGCTGACAAAGTTTGGTCAGAGGCGAACCCTGGACCAATCAACGACGCCGACCGTTGACGTTCCGAAGCACCAGTGACGGAAGCGCCTCCTCCTGCCCTGGCAGCGCAGCTAGCTCTCTGTGAAGCGGGAGCTCAGTGCTAGCTCCGACCCCGCAGCCACTTTGGGCGCCTCTCGTTCCGGCAACACTGCCTGTAACCCAAGTACTACGCACGACCTATCTTGTCTGTGTGATCGGTTGTCTCAACTTCTCCTCTGCTTCCGAAAAGCTGGCTTTTTGGGCAGACAGACGCGAGAAACAGCACCCTCACCTTCCGATCTTCTCGTTGGATACACAAACCGCTTCCCATCCTGTCGCCATGGCCCAAGACACCACCGTTGGCGTCATAGGCGCAACCGATCCTGCCCCGTCAACAGCAGCAGCGCCAGTCCGAGACCAAACTCCAGCTTCCGCCGAAAACAACAAAGAGCTGCCCATTCGTGCCTCTCGCTCCGAATCAGCTCTTCCTCCTCATCCTGGCTGCGCGCTGACGGGAAAGCAAGAACACTGTGCGTAGTTTGTCCGTACTCCTGTTCCCCGCAGCCAGCCTCCTAAGCAGGCAACGCGAAGAGAGTCCTCATCGATGCTAACGAGGGAGGATATCCCCCAAAATCCCCTTCCCCGAGACAGACCTTAAGCGGGAGTTGATCTCAAAGCAGGTCAAATGGGAAATCAACGAACTCAACTCTCCAACCGCCCTCCAACGATTCGGTGCGCCGTTCCGCTCTGAGCAGGGCGAAGTTTCTCCACAGGAGTCTGAGCTGCCGATACTTCGTTTTATTTTTGTCCATCATGTTCGGGACTTTCCTTTTCTTGATAAGGCCAAGGAAAAGGAGTTCTGGCAGGACAAGCTGCAAGTCGTACGTCTTGGCTCCTTTACATGACGTGGGATTTTCCAAAAGAGAAAAAGAAATATATGCATATATCTCTCTCATTTTTTTCCCCGCTTTACTGACATGCCCTTTTCCCTTTCTCTGGTACAGTTCCTCGAGTCATTTGCCGGCAAACGTGTATCGTCTTCTGAAGACCGACTGGAGGAAACAAAGCGTAGGAAGCTTGCCATCAAGGCCCAGAAACTGGTCGAACTGATGATGGTGTCTGGCATTGGCACTTCGTCGGGCTTCGAGGAGCGTATTCGCTTTTCCGAGATTGAGTTCGTAGACAGCAATGCGATTGACACTGGAGTCATGCACACGATGCCCGAAGGCAACTACATCAATGGATGGGACGTCAACGTGGCAGGCGTTCGCGTCATTTCCGTCAAGCGCAATATCAGACAACACAAGCACGCCGAATTCCTGCTCCGCATCAAGCAAAAGGGGGAGCTGGAATATTTTGTCGGGCGACGGTACGGCGACTTTGCCAAGCTTCACAAAAGGTTAAAGACGGAGTTGCCTGGTCGTATCCTTCCGCCGCTGCCTAAAAAAAACAAGTCTAGCACAACCACGTCAAGATTATGGACTAGCTGGAGCAACGCGGACGACTCTGATGCCTCGTCTTTGTCCTCGGTATCCACCCGAATGACTGGCGCGCGGCCACAATCAGGAGGCGTCTCGTCGTTGTTGTTGTCTCCAAAAACGTCAAGTAAGTGATCCATGGATGGCCAATCTGGGACTCGATTCTCTGACACAGAACTTCAGGTCCCAGGCCGGGATCAACTCGATCCATCCCCTCCAACAAATCTCCTCGCGCATCCGTGGATAGCAAACTAAGCCCCACCTCATCGGCCGACAAGAATGATGCAAGTGATGATGTACGTTTTATTTTCGTAGGAATGGAAATCGGCAAACGTTGTACGGGAGAGCTGACCAAGAATCCCAGAGTGTTGTGCTATGGAGAGAGAACCAAAGAATTTCTCTTCGCTCCTTTCTCCGATCTTTGCTGCACAATCCCCAAATCGCCAATACGGCAGCCATGCAGGAATTTCTGAAGGGAGAGCCAATTACCCCGACGGACGATGATGTTGATGACATAATGAGACGCAAAGTAGTCGATGAAAAGCGAATCGAGGAACAAAAGAAGTTTTACGAGATTGCGAGGAAGCGTGCCGCAGAACTTGACGAATATATGGAACAGTGAGTGATACAGCAACTTTTGGTTCCCATTTCTTGCTTTTTCACCATTTCATCATGTTGGAATGGCTGCGTGATACTGATCCAATGTCTGCTCAGATTTCGCCGAGATATTGTCGAGAGAAACGGCCTGACCATGCTCTTCAAGGAAATCAAAGAGAAGAACACAATCCAGGACTTGAGCCTGCAATACCAGAAATTTGCCGAGTGGCTGAGAATAGAAGTCGCGGCGGTCATATACCACCTCTTCCTCGCCGAGGATAACTCACCTGAGCTTTTCGCACAAGCCAAGCGCATCCATTCGCTCATCCCGTATACGGTGCTCAAAAACGTCATTCGGATTGCCAATCCAGCGGCAGTCATGTCCGGAGTGCTGGACATTTTCCTGGCACAGCCTTTCGGCACTCGATCGCTCATGCAGCGAATATTCTCTCTGACTCTGAATGACGGAATCAAGAGCTTTCAAAAATCCATCGACGCTTTGACCAACAAGATTGCGGACCCCGTCTTCACGGACAAGCTGAAATGGTATACGGACGCTGATGAGCAGCTCAAAGAGTCTATCCGGCTCGAAGCCGAGGAAGAACAGATTGATCTCATTGTTGCGATCTTGCGGTCCGACCTCATCGAACCCAAGCTAACGGGCGATCAAATTCAGCGACTGTTCAACGCTTATGTTGCATTCAACAACGCTGTAGAGAACATAGACGAAGAGCTGAAGCAAGGGGCCCAGCTCTTTTCGTATCTCAAGCAACTGCTCAAGCTATGCACGCGACAGCGTGACAAAGCTATGATGCTGCAGCTGATCGAGGAGCCTGTCACTCTCAACCTCTTCCGAGACTTATTTACAATCTTCTACGAGCCTCTCGTGAGAGTCTACAAGTCTGCCAATGTCTACAGTAGCGTGACCGACTTTGCAGTATTTATAGACGACATGATCAAGGTAAGCTGCATTTCAACGCACATTCAAGGGGAGGAGAGACCAAGTAGAGAAGACCAATGAGTCCCCGTTCCACATCTGCTAACGTTCTCTCATCAGGTTGTTGAGAAGTGTCGAGAGCAAGACGCTTCGGCAGATCCTAATCAGACGGTCCAGGCCTTTATAGACTTGTGTCAGAGACACGAGCACAACTTTTACAAATTTGTTCACGAAGTTCACACACACGACAATGGCCTATTCACGCAGCTCATGGGTTGGATTGAGGGCATCTTGGAATTCCTGCGACACGGTCCCAAGAACGGCACCCTAAACATGAATGCGTTGTTCGCAGGCGGAGTCAGCGGGAATATTCTGGACAAGGACAAGGCAGTGGAAGAGATCAATACTCTTATTTCGTGGCAAGAGGCCAGAAAGAAGTGGCATCATGATAAAACAAGGCAGAAGATGGCTGCGGAGGGTCAAGCGCCGGGCTCCATTGGCGCCGTCGGCATACATTTTGATTCGTCCGACTTTGGCCTGAACGGACAAGACCTCGAGGACATGGCGTACGACATGGACGATGAGTCCGAAGCAGAGGCCGAGGAAGAGGACGAGCTGGATCCCATCCAAGCGGAAAGACGGCGACGGGCTAAGAAACAAGATCGACTGCGCCGCTCGGCTGGCGAACCAACCAAGCCGCCCATCGCAGAAGTTCACAAGCTGCACGACAACTTTCTGGTCATGCTGCGTGACGTGCTGGCGGATTGAGACGGAAATGAAATGAATAGATGAGTATATATATATTTTTGGGTGGCTGTTTTGTATACCGTCCGCCGGTGACGCGTCGACGAGAATAGAAGTTAGAAGAATTGGGTAGATGGAAGAAGAAGAAGAAGGAAAACAGAAGTATAGACAGCTAGGACAGCGCGGTTTGAAAAATATTTGAAAAATGCTGTTCATCGCGGCTCAGCGCCGGGTGATGGTGGTAAATTGAAACCGACATTTGCATGTTTGCAGACAGACGCCGACGAGGGATTAGAGGTTACATTACATGATGGTCTCTCATGTTTCTCTCCGACTCGAGTGCTTTTTTCAACTGGTGGCTGTACCGAATGTGGTTCAGTGGGGCTCATCAATGATCCGTACAAGCAGCCGGACCGGCCAGACGTGAGATGCGTCTCTCCCTGTAGTGCACTGGCGGCCACGTGCATGTGACGGCGGTGCATACCTAGGTACTTGGAGGAGGAATATCGAGCAAGGCTGGATTATGTGCGTCTCTTGTCGGAACACTCGAGTCGACTGCAAGGCCGGCAATGAACGGTCCTTCGCTGACGATGCGCACCGTACATTTTTCAATACATACATCCATACCGTCTTTCATACTCTTCATCAACGGCATCGTAAGGCTTCCCCCACGCCTCCGAGTAACCGTGCATAAACAAGATCACTGCCAGTCGCGGCCGGTGGCGACGGTTTAATAGGCTACTTCGACAACCCGCCACAGCGCTGCTAATGCCTGCCCACTGATTGGCCCACTGGACCGAGGAAGCGACCAACGCCCCACCCGTCCGGGTCCCCCGTTTAGTCCCAGTGCTTCCCAATTCCAAAGCGGCGCAAAAAGAAACGTACAACCAGGCCAGACCAAGGACCAGACTTGCTCGTTGAATTCCTAAACCTCCGACTTCGTTTGCTTCCTCCCCTCCATCCGCCCGACCATCGCGTCTCCCCCATTGTCGGCGCATGCATCTCGCTGATTCCGAATCTTCATGACCATGGCTTCCTCTATGGCTTTGAGAAAAATGGCCGCTGGCTCTGCCGTACGTGATTTGGTTTTCCGTTTCCATCTGTCCCGCGGGCCGGACTGGTCCGCCACCTCCTCCCCCTCTGCGTCTTCGCGGGGCGGCTTTTTTTTGGTTCTGCCAGATGGGCTGCACGACAAAGAAATCTTGCTCACGACAAAATGGGCAATTCGCCTGGAATGTGTGCTTGGGAATTAGAAAGGGCGTTTTCGCCGTATCGTGTTGTCATCTGGTGCTAACATGTATTGTCCGCGATGCAGTTCTCACGAATGGCCAGAAGGCAGGCCTGCAGGGCTTTTTCCACCACACGACCGGCCGGTGAGTGTTTATCTTGGGCTTGGCGTGCTACCAGTTCGAGTGTAGGGGAATGAGGGCTGACAACGACTTTTGGTAGCTCGAATTATTGCCAATAATCCTTTGAGAGCCAAGGAGGCTTCTCCGCACCTGAGCACAAAGTACAATGTCATCGTACGTCTTTATCCAGTCGAGTCATGAAAAGAAGAGGAAAGAAAGGAAGAAAAGAAAAAGACGAAAAAAAAAAAAAACGAAACCAACAAAAAGAGAGAAAAAAAAAACCGCTATTTGCCGCATGTCCCTCCGAACCTACGTTAATTCCACCTCAATCTTTCAATTTAGGACCACGAGTACGATGCCCTCGTCGTCGGTGCTGGCGGTGCCGGTCTTCGTGCTGCTTTTGGGCTTGCCGAGGCTGGTTTCAACACTGCCTGTATTTCCAAGCTTTTCCCAACCCGATCACATACTGTCGCCGCTCAGGGTGGTATCAATGCTGCTCTGGGTAACATGCACGAGGACGACTGGAGATGGCACATGTATGATACCGTCAAGGGATCAGATTGGTTAGGTGACCAGGATGCGATTCATTACATGACACGTGAAGCTCCCGCCTCTATCATTGAGCTGGAACATTACGGTTGCCCCTTCTCTCGTACCGAAGACGGCAAGATGTGAGTTAATTTGGTTCTTACAGCGATCTCTGCTTTAGGCATGCTGTCGATGCATTGTCACTGACACTTTTTTTTCTTCTTTTCTCTTCTTGCTGCCAGCTACCAACGAGCATTTGGAGGTCAGTCACAGAAATTCGGCAAGGGTGGCCAGGCCTATCGATGCTGCGCTGCCGCTGATCGAACCGGTCATGCTCTGCTTCACACCCTCTACGGCCAGTCCCTCGCCCACAATACCAACTACTTCATCGAGTATTTTGCTCTGGACCTGATTATGCAGGATGGCGAGTGCCGCGGCGTTCTTGCTTACAATCAGGAAGACGGCACTCTGCATAGATTTTTAGCCAACAACACTGTCCTGGCTACTGGCGGTTACGGCCGTGCTTACTTTAGCTGCACATCTGCTCACACCTGCACTGGTGACGGTATGGCCATGGTTGCGCGTGCTGGTCTCCCCAACCAGGATCTCGAATTCGTTCAGTTCCATCCTACTGGTATCTATGGTGCCGGCTGCTTAATCACTGAGGGTGCTCGAGGTGAGGGTGGCTACCTGCTCAACTCCGAGGGCGAGCGTTTCATGGAGCGTTACGCCCCTACCGCCAAGGATCTGGCTTCTCGTGACGTCGTTTCCCGGTCCATGACCATGGAGATTCGTGAGGGCCGTGGTGTTGGTGCCGAGAAGGATCACATTTTCCTCCAGCTCAGCCACTTGCCCGCCGACATCTTGGCTGAGCGCCTGCCTGGTATTTCCGAAACGGCTGGTATTTTTGCTGGCGTCGACGTCCGCAAGCAGCCCATTCCAGTCCTGCCTACCGTCCACTACAACATGGGTGGTATCCCCACCCGATACACGGGTGAGGTCCTCACCGTCGACGAGAAGGGCAACGACAAGATCGTCCCCGGCCTGTTCGCCTGTGGTGAAGCCGCTTCTGTCTCTGTCCACGGTGCGAACCGTCTAGGTGCCAACTCGTTGCTGGATCTTGTTGTGTTTGGCCGTGCCGTGTCACATACCATTCGTGATAACTTCAAGCCCGGCGACAAGCTCAAGCCCATTCCTGCCGATGCTGGTGCGGAGCATATTGAGGTGTTGGACCAGGTCCGCACTTCTGATGGTCCCAAGAGCACTGCTGAGGTCCGTCTGGCCATGCAGAAGGCTATGCAGACGGATGTCTCCGTCTTCCGAACCCAGGAGAGTTTGGATGAGGGCGTTCGCAAGATGAATGAGATTGACCCCATGTTCAAGGAGATTGGTATCAAGGACCGAAGCATGATCTGGAACTCTGACCTTGTCGAGACATTGGAGCTGCGAAATCTACTGACTTGCGCGTGAGTACTACCTGGTCTTTCTTTTTCTTCCCCGACATGCATGCATGGCTAATCACGGGTGCGCTCCGTAGGTCTCAAACCGCTGTCTCAGCCGCCGCGCGAAAGGAATCTCGTGGCGCTCATGCCCGGGAGGACTACCCCGAGCGAGACGACAAGGAGTGGATGAAGCACACTCTTTCTTTCCAGAAGCAGCCGCACGGCAAGGTTGACTTGTCATACCGTGGCGTCATCTCCACCACCCTGGACGAGAATGAGTGCAAGTCCGTACCTCCCTTCAAGCGTGTATACTAAACAAGAGAAGAAAAAAGACACCAGTCATGGTGAGACCGGGCTGGTAGCAGGAGCTTGGTGTGCGTCTGGAGACATGGGGGTTCGATTAGAGAAGCAAGAAGCATCAATCACATGTAAGCACAAACTCGAGAAGACGTCTCCTTTGTAGTGAAAAATATGAGCGATATCCAGGACAGGAGGAGGGCAAGAAGTGAAGTCGGTTTGATGACGATAGAGCTGGGAGACTGTTGGGAGGGGAACTCGCAGGAGGGGGAGGCCCTTGCATTTGTTTATTAGGGAATGCATTGTTATGTAGTTAAGAGATTTTTTTTCTTTTTTTAAACGTTTTATTTCTTTTATTTATTTATTTATTTATTTATTTATTTATTTATTTATTTATTTATTTATTTATTTATTTATTTATTTATTTATTTATTTATTTATT
>SRPT01000816.1:0-13918 GCA_018360205.1 Claviceps digitariae
TAATTTATTATTGGGGGGTTTTTTTTTTTGGCCCATCCTCCTCCGTGGACCTTCCATTCTTTGCAGAGGAAACAGAGGCCATGGAACCAAAATGATGGAAGAATTGAAAACAGCCTAAAAGGGGGTTTGATAGCGTTGTCACACGCGGTACTTTACGCTTCGAGCAGGGAGGGGGGGGGGGGGGAGAATCAGGAGGGCAAGGTCCGGTGGTGTGGGCCTATTATTTTTCTTGTCTTCTCTCTTGTCTTTTCTTTTCTTTTTCCTAGGGGGGCAGAAGGGGGGCGGGGATGGGCATTCTACCAAGGAAAAAGGGGGTTTGTATGAATGAATGCAACATGAAGTCATGTATGCGGTTCGGGATTTCCTTTTCCTTTCATTTGTTTTTCCCCTTCTGTTTGGCTTCCGTCCCAACGTGTTTTAATTTACTGGTTGGGCAAAAAAAAAAAAACATGAAATAAAAAGAGGGAAAACGTCTGGATGAGGACGCCACGATACAGTGCAGCAATGCAGCAGCTGCTTGATTTTGTTCTCATGTACAAGTTTCATCACATCCCAACTAGGTCATCAGAGCGAGCAGGCTGAATGCTCAAGTATTACACCGGAGGGAGGAATTTTGCGTAGATGAAATCCCGACGAGATGCAGAGAGGGAGAGGTTGGTGGAAAGGAGGGACTGACCGAGGGGGTGTCTTTTACGTTGTTGGCGAGTACCGTACCATGTACGCAGGTATAATTACATGGTACGCGTAAGTAAGGCCTTGGCGGGTGCAAAAAAAGGTCATGTGTGTGCTGCTTTGGGGAAGTAGTCGAGGGGTGTATTGTACTGATGGATGTACGTTCATATGTATATATTTATGTACATGCTGTAGACTCACGCCAAAGCTCATATGGAACTGAAACTCGGGACTTCCAAGGTGTACTGTAGTCTCCATACTACATACATATGTATGTACATGTGACATACGCACCTACATATATACATATGTATGTACACATGTATAATGACATATATGATGTATGTACGTACGTATATCAAGTACAATATTCACTTGCCGTCTGTACATGCACGTATATTCTAGTCCCAGCCCAACGTCAATAGTGTTGGGCTGAGCTTCCCTTCTTTTTTCTGTCCCGAAATTAGCAGACACCGAGGCTCGTCTCCAACTTGCCAACAAGCCAAGCTGTATGCACATGGAGTACATATTGGTGCTTCACCACATACACACATACATCATAACATACATACATATGTACATATGTACTATGTGTACTTGAAAACAGCCAGACACACCAGGCCACATGCATTCATTACACCAGCACCCGCACCCGCATCTGTACCAGCACCAGAAATTGACCCAAAAAAGAAACCCAGACCAAGAGCCAGCCAGCCAGCCAGCCCGACCATGACCGAGATGCAACGTTGGAAAGCAAGCAAGCAAGCAAGCCAGCAAGCCTGCTGTGCAGTGCTGTGCTGTGCTGTGCAATTTGGCCACACCCCCCTCCTGGTCGTGCCGCGCTGTAAGCGACCTGTACAAGGCTAGAATGGCGTATGAAAGGGCGCAGTAGCCAATCGTGTACTTGATGATTTTTTCTTTTAAATTATTCGGTGGGCTCTTTTCTTTTCTTTTCTTTTCTTTTTTTCGTGACTCATTTGTTGGGTGCCGAGAATGAGAATAATAATAAAATAAAGTGCTAGTGGTGCTGCTGCATGTAAGGGGCTAGTAGGTACCTGCTCTACATATTATGTACCTACATACATAATACATATGTAGATGCAGACAGGCAGGTACTTGCTGCAAGTACTTTTTACAGCCGTCTGTCAGTCTGTTGCCTTTGACGTGTTGTACACGAGTGCGTGCTTCAACCAAGCCTCCTGTCCTCGTATCGTGAGTTTTTTTTTTTCTTTTTTTTGAGGGGGGGGGGGGGGGGGGGTTCTCTCTCTGATAGTCATGCCGTCTTATCAATACATTAAACAGGCCAGCTGGAAAACAAGACGAAAAAGAAAGAAGAAAAAAAAAAACCAGCTAAAGAAGCAACCAACAAAAAGGCCAGAGCCACATATCACATGTAGGCAAAACCGGTTCCGTCTCTCTCTGCTGCTTTTTCGTCGCGCATAAATCTCGCATTATAAGTGATGCTTGACAAGTATGTCTGTATGCACCTGTAGTAGATGGAGCCGACATAAATATATAATGTAATATGTATGTTTCCCACCCCTCCTTATTCACCGGTGAAAACTCTGCAGCCAGGACGGATTAATAGATAGGCACTGTTATAAAACCAAAACGAAGCGACGAAAGGGGGGGGGGGGGGGGGGGGGGGGGCGGGCGGTGATTAGGGCCTTTGGCTTCCCTCTTTCTTTTCCTTTGTCTTTTTCTAGTATCATACATACATAGTACATATGTACATACAGTGACTGTACGTTTCGGCCCCCAAGAGCAAACTGCCACCGACATGGCGCCTCTCCGTGACCGTACGTATACAGACATATTTACATATTGTACACATGTACATTGTACTCGCCCTCCTCGTTCCCTCAGTCATCGGTTGCCTTTGAGTGGCAACATGTGGGTCGTTTTGCGTGTCCTTGTCTCGATGCTGCAGATCATCAATCCCTGTCAAGTCTCTTTGTTTCTAGCAGAAAGGGCATGGGATCCGAACCCGCAGCCCTCTGTCCCACGGGAGGCGAGACACACACTCTCTCTCTTCTCTTCCTCACCAGCGTTGTTGTCTCCTTCTGGTTCGCACGTGAGTGCCTTGATTGTCTGAGCCGAGCCCTTGCCATGACTCTATTCCCTATTCGACAGGATGCATCAAGATGTTGTGAAGGTTCAAGTTTGACCACAGACGAAAAGAAAGTAACACAAGGAAGACAGCAAAAAGCCAATCGTGTTCTCGTCAACCAAACCGAAATAGACGGTCTGTCGCCGAGTTCTATCGCGCTATATTCACATATAAATACAACATATCGTAATCATTGTCATTATCATTAGTATCATCACATGTGAGGCATTAATCAAATGGCTTTTTTTAGGTCACCCAGACTGTCTGCACTTGTACCAAAATGTCCAGAGTGAGGCGCGGTTCCTTCAATGGTTTTGTAGGGAGAACGGTATTTTTTTGGGGGGTGTGTGTGCGCGCGTGTGTGTGTGTGCGTGCTTGTACGTACATAGTTATGTATGTACATACATACATATGTGTGCATTTGACCTATCCATCCCTCCTCTCCATGCCGAGATACATCATCACAGTCATCACACTCACCCCACGGGATACACTGTTAATCTCCCTAGAGAAAAGTCGAATAGCTCTCTGTCCATTCAGATCGTAGGAAGCAACCGGTCATTTCGACTTCGCCATGCTTCGTAATCACCGTGAAACACAGATCGATGCCATGTACTTACTATAAGGATGGATTCTCGGTGAAAATAGTTTCGTTTATTAGTCGTGTGGTGCCGTGTATGAAAAATCAATCCTGGCGCCATATGGACGTCCACACATTCAATCGCGGTGTCGACGCGACATTGCCGCGTTATCGAGATCGCGTCATCAGCTGGTTGGATGGAGTGGTTTTCTAATTTCTAATCTTACCAGAGAGACAAGGAAATTGACTCGAGCTTCTCCTGTCATCTGAGCCGGGGGGGGGGAAGAGGAGAGGGGGGGGGGCGTGTGGCTGGCTCCGTAAAATTGCCAGGAAGATGGGAGGAGTCCACTTGTGGTGTATCGGCATCTACCGCATGTCTTGTCAGCATCCCATGTCATGGACTTATTGGCCAACCAGCGCCATTGCTCCAGCCCAAATGGCAACCCGACAACTAGAACGGACTTTTTGTTCTTTGTTAGATCGGTTTCGTGGGTTTCGTGGTAATTACATACCACCTTGCACCAACCATCCGGCTCTCTCGTTCAACTTCCCCGATGTCTGTCATTGGTCGTCAGCCACATATGTATCTGTTCTCATCTTAACCAACTTATTTGGCAAACCGCAGGATGAATCCAATGCGACAGAATGTACATACTATGTTGTATGTATGCACATATGTATGTACATATTTTCGTCATGTTGGCCCCTTCTCATTTCCTGCGCGTTGTTGTCGTCTTTGTTTCCGTGATTAGCAAAAGTGCAAAGAGGCCCAACTTTGATGATCGTTCTATGTGGGAACAAAGAGAGAGGGAGACACACACACACAGAGAGAGAAATACAATAAAACCAGAGCCATTTGCCAGCTTCTATCGAAAGCTCGGCTTGGACCGCTCAGATGAGTCTCGGGGAGTACATACGCGTGGTTCTTGGCTCCTGAGAAGCAATGTCGCGTCGTGTCACGTCGTGTCCCGTCGTCGCAGCCCGAGACTGGCTGACTGCCTGGCCCAACTAGATTTCTTTCCATGCTATTACGTCAGTTTGCCAAGACGGTACGCACATGCAGTGAAAGAATAAGGCTGACTTGTGGGGCAAAGCAATGTTTCGGTCCCAGTTTGTCACTCGAACATTCGCCAGTCGTCATTCTATCTTGCAGTAGAAAGCAGGTAGGTGTTGCGGCGCCATGGCAATTCTTTAGTTATAAATAATACATATGTATGTGTAGTAGACAACGGCATCCTACAATGGACTGTCATCATTGAAAAGCTTAAAAAGCACTCTAGGCAGCGAATGGGGCTTGACCATGCCACGCGCCTGGGGTCACCCCGTTTTGTGGTTCGTCCTTGTCGCCATGCAGAGGTAAAAAGCCTGCCACAAACGGTGTTGCTGAGCGTGGAGTTTATGACTCAGGCGCAACTCTGCTTCGTGGCGACACTGTGGTGGAACGCCACCAGGCTGGTAGGTCCCTTGGAAGCACGACTCTTTTGGCTGTCCGGCAGGGGTAAATTGACGTGCCTGTGCCTGTGCCTCTCCATCAAACAAGGGCGACGATGTTCTGCTGCACCCTGGTTGCCTGTAGTTCATGTCCGCATCAATTCCCGACAAACTGCTCGGCCGCTGCAACTTGAAAACATTCTGGAAGGACGGGAGAATGTGTCATCAAATCCCAGAATTGTATGTGTATGTACATATGTACATATGTGAAGACAACAAGGCATCCTGGGTCCCAGGATTCTGCGTCGAACAAGGAGCTTTGGAATGTCTTCATTGCATGCATGCTTGCTAGTTCGTCAGCCCTACAAACGGGCCGACCCTGAACCTGCGTCGTGTCGGTTGACGACGCACCGCACCGCAGCCACGTAGCCATGTCGGTTCAGTTCACAAGCAGCCCCTCGACTTGCTCTGGCTTCCTGGTGGTCTGTGAAGCGGGTGCCGTGATGCATTTGCACACGGTTTACCCTCAAGTCCAGTCGTTATCAGATGCACCTGTGGGTTGTAGATCGATGGCACGGTACTGATCCTTGGAATTGCGTGTCATGGGATAGTCGCAACGGATTGAATGTACCCAGATTGCCGACCTCCACGGATAACGGGCAAAAATTGCAGGATATCAGCATGCTGTGTTTTCCTCCTTGTCGCGCTCTACCCTACGACGAGAACGCGAACTCTGGCTGTGGCTGTCGTCTCCTGGTCGTCTCCTCCATCAGGCAAACAGGCAGTCCTTCTCGGGCATCTTGACGCCAGTGCATCATTATCGCTCCAAGTTAGCTTCAATCCCAGCGTCGCATTGTTCATCGGTAGCTCCGGTCCCTGGTTCCATGGTGACTTTGCCCCACCAACTCCACGTGCAGGTGGACGAGTGCCTCATGCTATCCTGGATCAGCATTTTGGGCGCTGACTGTGTCTTTCGGGATGTGCTCGGGTCACAATAGGGCAAGAGTTGTATTATTTCGTACATGACATTCGGAAAGACGCACTTGGAGGGAAGAAAAAGGAAAAGGAGAAACGAACCGATCTGATGCTGCCGAAAAAGTTGGCAGTCGTCATGCGAAAATAGCTGGTTCATGAAGAGCCAATTTGACACGAGACTGGTTGTGGTTGGTACGAGACATAATTTTTTCCCCAATGAGTGGGCGGTCAGCGAGAGATGCCTACATCGATGCCTTGGGCAAGAAACTCGTCAGCCGCAGCGTGGTCATTGCTAGAATGGGCACGTAAATATCCCACTGGAGAAAATAAATTTCCAACCGGCGCTACCCGAATCCGGTAAGATCACTTTTTATAAGCCCGCTATGTAAATATACATACTATATTTCTTTTTATACTATACTATTTTACTGTTTTTTTTTATATTATTACTGCGACTGTATATAATTACACTATAAGCTCTTTTTTATATAATCGCGATAAATAGCAAAATAAGCCTAAAAAAAAACACAGTATATGTGTTTACTTAGGTGGCAGGCGCATAAAGATAACCTTACCGGATTCAGGTAGCGCCGGTTGGAAATTTATTTTCTCCAGTGGGATATTTATGCCCCCTGCTAGAATTGGTTGCCTTGCCGCACATTGTACGAATGTGGGCTGGAGGAAGGCACGCGCTTATTTCAGAGATTGGAAAGCCGCAAATGAGCAGGTTGCGGGAGCCGAGGGCTGATTCACGGATAGCTGGATTGAGGTAGGAGCGAGCCGGAGAACGAAGACTATCAGTCAGTAATAAAGGAAGGCGGGTCTAGCCCTGCAATTTCCTTTTTGCAATGGACGCTTGCTGCCGGCGAGAAGGCAAGTATGTACAATACAATAATAGATTGGTGCGCAGGCGGAGCGTGTATAATAAATGATAGCAATGTGTGGTACTTTCAAATTTACACATTTCGTGACGTAAAATTGGCATCGGTCCAGACTGTCACTGGTGCATGTATGTACATACATATGTACATACCTACATAAAGTACCTAAGTACATGACAAGTATACATGAGCCATGTACTGTACATACAGTGGGATGAAGACAGTTCCTCGACAACTTTTGCTATGTACATGCACGCGCAGGCACACCGGAGCCGAAGAAGAAGATGATGATGGTGACGCTCGTGCGACGACCACGGGCGTCGCTTGTGCAATCGGCGAGAAGCTGTCCGTACGTTGGTCATGCCAGCCAGCCGTTGCATCTGCATCAGGAGTGCCGAACAAGCATTTCTCCTTCCATGGCCGTCTCCCGCACTTTCGAGTCAACCAAGCCGCGCCACACACGCCATAACGGCGCGACTCGGCGGTCTCGGCCTCGCAGTGGCCAGTTCTGGTTTCTACTTGGGGTTCTAGCTTGTGGCTCCTGGGCGTTTGGCTTGTTGGCTCCTGGCTCCTGGCTCCTGGCTTCTGGCGGCTCCTGGCCTCTGGGCTTCTAGTTTCTACGCCAGTCTCTGCGCCGTCCCAGGGGGGCGCACGCCAAATCGAGATGGCCCCTGGGCACTTGTGGGAGCACCCCAGCTCGACAATGTACCGGACAGAACAATCTTCATTCTTCAATAGGACCCGGCCGCTACCAAGCTTTTCACCAGCCCAGACGCCTTCGCCCGTTGCATGCAGATTGCCATGAAAAGCCCCCCTGAAAACCCCCACCCCTGCTGGCCTCCCGTTGATGGAAAACCGTTTACATACTCTTTCCCATCGGCCACTTGTTTCGTCTCTCCGCAATGGCCAGATGGCCACGACGGCCACGACGGCCACGCAGCCACGCAGCCCTTTTGCTTGGGACGCACATGGGCGCTTCAGCAGGGATTGTCTCGCATGACGCTCCTGGATGCCCCGGGAATGCGGACATGGCCTCAGTCCTCCATCGCTGGTGTGCCGCAACTGTCAAGCACCACCACACCGGCATCGCGCTTAACTTATGCACCGGGCATTGCGACTAGACATGAGCAATTGAACACGCACCAGGACCGGGCCAGACCAGACCCTTTGAGCAGATCGACAGCGGGCCGCAATGATACTCGCGCACACAACGGTTACCGCGTATGTACACATGTATGTACATGTGTATGTATGTGTGCGTGTGTGTGTGTACTTGCTAAATTATGTGACTGTGACTGTGACTGTGACCGTATGGATTGACACATGTGCTGGGGGCTCTACGGTTCCAAACTTGAATCATATTCCATCATGTTACTCGTATTCGGAACCACGGGGTGAGCCTAGCCATGGACCGCACGCCCAGCGCACACGCTCAGCACACGCTCAGCACACGCGCTCAGCGCACGCCCATCCACTCCACGCCCACTCCACCACCCACTTCACGCCCCATCACACACCCGTCACACTCGCCCAGACCATGGGAGAACAGCCGGACTGTGCATCGGAGTCGTCCTCCGCAGTCGCTCAAGAGCAAGGCGCTCACAGGTCCTCGCAGGTCCTCGCAGGTCCTCGCAGGTGCCTCGCAGTGCCTCGCAGCCCCTGCCAGCCGCTCACAGCGCCCTCCCGTCGCAGCCCTCCCAGGCCTGCACCCCGTGCCAGCCCCGTCCCCGTCCCCGTCCCCGTCCCCAAAGAAAAGTCCCAGCCTCAAGCTGCCTTGCCTGGTCTGGTCGTCCCAGCCAGTCTGCATAAAAATACAACACTGCCAGACATCCCCAGCACCCGGCTTTGAGCTCGAAGCTTTGGAAATCCAAAAACCCAGAAATCCAGAAACCCAGGCCCTTGTCAGCCCGAGCGCTGCCTTTTTAACCAGGACAGACTAGCCCCCCCCCTTCTCAAGCCTGGCCCATCCCTGTTCGCTTTTCTACAGTCCAGGTACGCGCACTACACCATCCTTCCTTTCTTTCGCACTTCTCCAACCTCTGCATTCGCGTTCCTGTCGTTGCGATTGAAGCTGTCAACTTCGTTTTGTGAGCTTGACGACCGCTGCAACGGTCTGCGAAGCTCTTCTCCTGTCTTGACACCCCGTTCCGTCTCATCTGTGACCAAGTCTCCTCGCTCCGAACCGCAACATCAGACAAGCTATCGAAACGCTCGAAATCAGCATTGACTGCGCATGTCTTTCTTTTACACTCGCCATCTCTTCTCACCAGATCGCATTACTCTCCTGTTCACGACGCCTCGACTGATTGACAGCGAAATCACATCATAGTACATTTGTTTTACACCAGCCACAGGTAAATACGATTACCGCGACCACAGCCTCCACCACAGGCATCACTCGTTTTGCTCGGTCCATTATAACGTCGAGTTGCGTACCACACAGCTACGGTTTGTGGTTGTGCTCCTGGCTCTCCACACAGCTATCCGCCTAGAACGAATCTCGCCATCAGGGACCTGACGGGTTTTCATGATCATTTTTTTCTTCATCTTTTTGTATATGTTTTTTTCTCCCCGCCAAGTTGGCCTCGGTGCTCTGACATATATCTGTCCGCAACGAACTTCGAGTTGACGCAGTGTCTTGTCGATTTTGCTCTTTGCTGCGGCTACATCGCGCCGTTGCGCGTCTCCTTCTGTGCTCCCCCCCACCACGACCGGAAAACCGTCGCGGGTTCGCTCAGGTACGGACGGATGTGCTCGTCTTGGGTTGCAGGGCCTGCCGCACTCCTTTGTCCCAGACCAGGGTGTATTGCTGACCACCCCCAGCCGCTGACACAACTCACAGGCGACGGATCCACTCTGACCAAAGTACCAATTCGACATCCACGATTGAAATCGAGGAATTGCGCAGTCTTAATAGGCGCCATCAGGTGAGCCGATTCATTTTTATTTTCCTCTTCATTCACGTTGCTGCTGAGCCGTCATTGTCACCCTCTGTTTTTTCTTTGTTTGTCCGCTACAAATCTGGTGGTGCTGGATGAGATGGGCCTGGCGGCTGTGTGGAAGGGGGCTGGATGCACGGCAAGATCATTATCAAAACGTGTATGCTGCCCTGCCGCTCCCAAACCTGCTGTTATGCATGCTGCTCTGCCCTGCAGTTGCTACACGTATGCTCTCGACTGCGGGCTGTCGATCTGGTGCCGTCTGGAGCACTGGCCAAGGGCCGTCTCAGAGAATATTGTTCGAACCTCTCTCATCCCATCGTTGCTCTACACATTCCACACCTGTACACCAGCACGGACCGTAGTTCTCGTGACATTACGGTCATTACACAAGTCCCTTTCCTCCTTCCTCTCCTCCTCTTCCTCTCCCTCCGTCTCCATTTCTGCCTTATTCTTCGTCTTGGCGAGAGGCGGCCTTTCCTTTGGATGATGCCAAATCGTTGGGCTTCGTTGGGCTGCCGTGTCATGAGGAGCGCTGTGGACTTTCAAGGATACTCAAGTGTGCTTCCTCGACTTGTTCGTCGCGACCTACTAGGCACGACAGCGGAGGCAATATCAATTTCCAAGAAATCCGGGCAGCGCGGTGTGCAACATCACACGTCCGCCCCCATTCCACCTCCCGTGTTTGGCCCAGGTCTACCATGTTGAAGCACATGGTTGTGGCGCCATCCCTGGTCGTGTCTCCGGATACTGTCTGCCTGTCCATGCATTCAAGCTAACATGCTTTTAATAGAAACACAAAGAACTACCCACGTTTATGCATCACCGTCCCACCCAACTTTCGCCCCCCAGTCACATTGGTACCTTGTTTGGCCACAAGCCTTCTCTAGGTATGTATGTATCTGTTTACCTACCCTGCTCTGCATCGGAATAGCAACCTTGAAGACGAGTGCGACGTGCATGAACCAACAATCCAGAATAAGCATGTTCTTCAAGCGATGCAGGAACGCTCTGCATAATTTTGTCTTTATTTCCTCTTTTTGTATGCTATAGAACACATAACTCAACGACTAACTTGTCATCATCTAGTTCTAGCAGAAGAAACTTGTTCTTTTTGTCTTGGTTCTCGACGTCTCCTGCTTTTGGGCAACTCGGGATTGGAAAGGTGCGTTGGTATAACTTCCGCAATGAGGATGACCCCATGATGAGGAAAGCTCTGGCCAATCCCCCCCCCCCCCCAAAAAAAAAAAAAAGAGTTGCTGAGCAATCACCGCTCCGATATGGCTTCTGTCAGACCGTATGCTCAGTTTAGTTGGTCATGAGTAGGCGCTTAATCTGCCGGCATACCGTGACAAACCACTGCTCTTTTTTTCTTTTTGACGAGACTAGAGAACCAGACTCGCTTTCTTTTCCTTTTTTTTTTTGTTTCTTTCAGTCATCTATCATTCTCTATACCTGGAGAGAGCCAGAGACCCAAGCTAATACGCCTGACAGAAGCATTTTTTGTTGATTTCACTAGCCTCTCGGGCATTGTGTCGAACTCAATATCGGCCACGAAGTTTTGAGCGTCTGCGCCGTGTCATTTACTCCTAATCTCAAAGGTAAGTTGGTGCTACTATCTGAACATGTCCGGCATGAGAATTTAGTTTGGGAAGGCGCCGGACCAATGATGTCAATAAGGACCTGTCAAGACTTACTGGACTTGAATATTGTTGTGTTGTTGAACCTACAGCGGCTGCCGCAGGTGAATATGAAGTCCATGAAGCTAATTCTTCGTATCGTTCAATAGTCATAGCCGCATCTATGACAGTCACAATGGCTTCACACCCGCAAGTACGCGGTCACTTTAAGGACGAACCGGTCTCCGATACCGTAAGTTGTGCAATTCTTACGTCTCACACCGCACGTCTCGCATATGATTACCCACTCCGCCCACTGAAGGCACATGTCTCGGTGAGGGCCATACTCTGGACGATTCGCTGCGGAACAATCCCGGCTGCAGGACTTGCAACGATGGCAAAACCTCATGATGTCAAGTCGTGCGCGCCCGCCCATCGAGTGATGGGCATTACTGAGCAGCAGGCGGCATGGCCGGTACAGATTTGCTGTACCTGATGCGGGTTTGGAAATTGTTGGAAGCAACGAGCAACACAACCTGGTCGCAAGCTTGACCAGCTCCGGACTCCATAGTGGATTCGACAGGACCTTCTCCTGTTTCACGACTGACCAGGGTGGAGGCCTCGGACATGGGAGGGGTGGGCCGACTTGTCTGCGTATTGTGCCATACTGGTTGGTTGTGTTGTGTTGTGTTGTGTTGTGCAAGACACCCAGCCCCGACAGTTGTGCAGGAAGGACGTCAGCCTCCTTCTCCCACCAGCTCCGGTAGTCGCCAAAGCGCACGCTCTTTCTACTTGGCGTTTTCATCGAGGGAAGTGCCTCGCCGCTACTGGCGCGACATTGTGTCACACCCGCACGGGTCTTATCTTTTTTTTATCTTTGCATTTGGTTCACGTTTCCTTCATTGCTGTTCACGCGCTCCCCGCCACTAGGCTGCCCATCCACGTACATTTGTATGTACTTGGTGACTGCTTGTTCTCTGCCTCTTAGAAGGAAACAGGAGGGTTTTTTGAAGCCAGTGCTTCGAATCCCAAAAAAGAAAGATTCTTGAGCAGCAGGCGTCTGAGAGAAGCACTCCTGACATTGGTCCTCGGCCGCATACTGCACAAATGTCGCGTCGCCGAGCAGGAAGTTGACAGAAGCATCTTACGCCGCTTATTCGAAGAGCGAGCAGGGGCGCGGCGGATATCACCACCAGTTAAGTTAGTTGGTGGAGATTGGCAACCGTTGGCCAATGCCAGACGTTTATCCGCACTCAGACACAACCAGTCACACGCCAACGTTTATACTGAGTGGGGCCACTCGCAATAGCGGTGGCCGTGGACGGGTGAGGTGTGAGCTTTCCCGAGTGGACCGTCGACACGACTGCGTTGGGATGATTATCCTGTCAGTTTGACACTGGCGTTGCAGAGGATGCCCAGCGCAGGGACAGACTCGACGACAGCCCCCTCGCAGCCCGAGCGAGCGGACAGGTTGAACGTTCAAAGAGGAATAAGAACGGTCGGCAAGTGCTTCGGCAGGGTGATGCTCCATGGCGGCTCTAACCAGTGTGGTGGTTCATGATGATGGAGTCAGCATAAACAAGAACACCACGACGTGGGCGGTGAAAATGGGCGGATGAGACAGAGGAGGGGCTTTCCGACCGATGAGCAACGAGCTTGGACGCCAAACGCCACGAGTTGAACCAGACTGGCAACATGTCATCATGTCCCCTGCACAGGACCTTTCCATGCTGGCTACTTGATCTGGGTGAGCGCACGGCTGTCCCTAGCACTATCGACCACGGCAACCCATCTGCTGGAACCGACCGTCGTGCACGCGCGCGCAGACCTCCCGTGGTCCTGGCTATTTTATTTGTCTTGTCGACAACATGGGCATTGGACCAGGGGCCGTCGAGTGGCAAGCAGGCAGTGAGTGAGTGAGTGGTGCCGTGGCCCTCGTTTCGAACAAGGGGCGGCAACGAGGGCATGGCATGGCCTTCCCTGGGTTCCGTGGGAACGTGGGAGCGGCTTCGTTCTTCATCCCCGGACAGCCATCAACGAAGGCACAGCAAACCTTGCTAGTCCTCGACCACCAGCCGTGGACCATCAATCATCAACGATGCATCACCCAATCAACCAAGATTGAACTCAGACTCACTCTCACCTTGGCTGCCGCCTTGCCCGCCTGCCCGCCTGCAGCGTCGGTCGGTGGTGCGGTACTCTGGCCACACCGCTCATGGCTCGGCGCAGGCAGCGGCGTCATGGTGGCAGCTAGCATGAGCAGCACGAGAAATGAGAGCGCCACCGCGCGGCGCTCGATGCAAGGCCAACCAGACCAGACGGTTGTCGAGAGCTGCTCGAGCCAGTCATGGGCAGCCAAGAAAGCCAAAGGCAGTCCCGGCTGAGTTGCTGGCTAAGTACTGGTTGCGTGCTGGCTTAGTGCTGGCCCGCTCATAGCTCGGTTCTGGAATGCCCCATTGGGCAGCTTGTCCCAAGGACAGCGCTCCCTGCACTCGGTGGCTGGCCCGCTGATTGGTCGTTTAATCAAAAGCTACCACCCCTGTCACGTTTCTTCCATGCGCTGGCCATCCCCGGCCTCAGCGTTGTTATTCCGCCACCCTCCCAGAGCGCCATGGCGCGTCCCCGGGGACGCCCTCGACGCACCCCTCCCTCACCCCTCCCCCACCCCGACCAAGTGTACCGGCTGCTCAAGTCAATCAATCACTCAATTC
>SRPT01000817.1:0-13898 GCA_018360205.1 Claviceps digitariae
TTCTTGCCCCGCCCCCCCTCAAAAAAAAAAAAAAAAACCAGTAACAAAAATAAAAAAAGAAATAAAAAAACCATCAGCCCCTTCAATCACCCTCTCTACTGCAATCCAACCCCCCCTCTTAAACGACGTCTGACTTATTTGTAATCTTGCAAAAATCAGAACCAAACCCGGCATGCCACCAGCACATCTCATGCGGAAGCGCGACAAGCCCCTGCGAACATATGGCCGGAAATGCACATCCACGGCAGCACCTGAACCGCGTGACGAACCGCCCGCCAAGAGGGCACGGTCGGGGTCCCCTGAGGGTCAGAGACGGGCGCCGACGACGAAGCTGGTGGTTTTGATTCCGGCGGCGCCGGATCCGATTTTTGAGCGGGATACGTTGTCGTTTCTGGAGGGGGAGGGCAGGGAGGCGGAGGAGGAGGAGGAGGAGGAGGAGGAGGAGGATGAGGCGTCGCGGTCGTGTATTTTGAGGTATTTTAGGCGGTTGCCTGTCGAGGCGAGACCGCAGAGCCAGAGACAACAGAAACATAATCAGAGGAGTGCGGGCAAAGAACCAGATGCGGCGTTACCACCAGTCACAAACACCAGCGACATCACACCCTGCGCACGAGAACACACCCGGAAACCAAGGCTCCTCAAAATTAAGGGCCCTTCACTACGGCCAGAGATTTGGTCAGAAGAGCCCTCCAGCCTGGCGAATGGAGACACCGACGGCGCAGACAGCACAACGGCCTCGTCTCCTGACCACAACGACAGAGCGACAAGAACGGCTTTACTGCCGAGTGACACGAGGAGCAGGAGCAGCAGCAGGAGCAGGAGCGAGGAGATATTCTTGCGCAAGAAGAGGCACAAAGACCACCGGTCCAAGCGGCTACCTTTTGTGCAGACGACTCTGAACATCTCTTCCCAGGCGGCGTTTGCGGAGTGCAAGGTGTGTGATACGGTGTGGAATCCGTTGTATCCGGACGATGTCAAGTACCATGATAAACGGCACAGGGCGCTGTTGAGGAGGGAGCGGAAGAGGGAGGCGGAGAAGCTGTAACATGATACCCTTGTTGAATTCAAGAAAAATAAATAAATAAAAATTATAAATAATAATAAAATAAACTATGTACTGAGATGGGATACGGATGTTGCGCCAACGTAGACCCAGCCGTGCATCGAGGAATCCAGATGAATGAATAAGGATGGGATGAATAAGGATGGGATGTTTGCGAGTGAGTAATGCTCGAGAGTATCCTCATGGATTTCTGAAGAGATGGTAGATGCCCTATATCCCCAGGCTAGATATCCCTAGTAATTTCATCCTCTAGAGGACCTAATAGAACATGCTCTTTCGCACACATACGTGCCATACATTTTACCATACAATTTCGGTGCAGGGAAAGGCCTAACCCACCTGTGCATCGAGGAGCTCATCGGCTCTTTTACAGGGGTGGCTGGTACGGGTTTGGCTGGCAATTGTCACCGAGTAGAGTGTCTTGTGAAGAGGGCTAATGGGAATACTCCCCTTGGTAGAAATCCCTATAGGCGTATTTCCATAGACTTCGGATTTTGCGTTTCGCAAATGGGAATACTCCCCTTGGTAGAAATCCCCATGGGAAGTATTTCCGGGACTATGGACTACGCGAAAGCCCCTTGGTAGAAATCCCCATGGGAAGTCCCGAGATTCTCGCGAAAGGGCTTTGAAGACGAGGCCCCTCTGTGGAGGATCACAATCAAATAAATACGGTCCACGGGACTATGGACTATGCGAAAGCCCCTTAGTTTTGAAGACGAGGCCCCTTTGTGGAGGATCACAATCAAATAAATACGGTCCAGGAGAAGACTTCTCATGTCGGGTCGTTGGGGTCACATTCGCTCACGAAGAACAGACAGCAGAAGTCGCTACCAGGATAAATACACTTGTGTTCTAGAGCCGTATTCTGCACGGTTGATAGCGTACAGGGGGCTACGAACCACGGCAACTTCATCAAGCATTTTGGCCCGTGGTTTCATTTTTCAGCATGGCTTCTGCCTGGGCAAAATGGCGGCTTCATCAAAGGGCTGATGGCAATGAGGAATTGTCTATTCTCAGTAGATTCCAACACATGTGAGAACCACATCGAGAGATATAGAATTGCTATAGTGTTTTTGGGGGTGTCCGCGCTCCAGGGATGAGAACCACATCGAATGTGTCATAGAAGCACGCGCTGCAAGACCTCCATGTGGAGCTTCAGCGAGTTGAGGGTGCTGAAGGTGGGTGCTAAGGCTCGACTTGGGAGATGAGAGGTGGGTGCTGAGGCTCGACTTGGGAGATGAGAGGTACGTGCTGTGATGGGCGGTTAGCAACAAATGTTTGGGAGGGCTAGTCTCTTCGTCCTTGGATTTTATAGCTCGCAGGTCTCGAAGGGTCAATTAATATCAAGTGTGAGGAGGGGGGGATCAAAAATTCAAGCCCTCATAACCTGCTAGACCACATGCACGCATGGGTCAAGAGTGATGCGCATCCCAGGGGATGCTTGCTGCTATTTTCCTCTATGGACTGGCATTCGTCCTCCTTCTCTTTTCTGTCTCGGAAGCATGGCTGTGGCACGGCTGACTGTGTTGTCAAGGATGTTGTTGTGTCACGGCACGGCAAGCGGAGGGCGGCGGGTTTCCTCATTGTTTGGAGGCTCCATGTATTCGAAACCGCGCCTGGACGCTCTGCAGATGCTGGTTACCGGTTTTGTGGTCGCGCGAGTTTGCTGGACGCTTGGGCTGTGTTGGACGAGACGTCGTGTAACGGTGATGAAGACAGTAACAACGGTGAATGGCTAAAAGGGGGACCGCGTGCGTCTTGGCCAGATGCCCGCCTGGACGCAATTGGGGGTCGGCTGGATGCTTATTGCGTGGCTCTGACGCCGGGAGTACCGCATATGTAGTATGCAGTACATGATTTTAACATGGGATACATGTTCGGACTTGAAAGTTGAACCTCATTGCTGTTGATGAAGAAGCCATCTGCAGCTACAACGCAATTCCGACGAAGCGGCGGCCGGATTGCGCAGATGATACGACCGCTCAAGACAGCATGTGTTGATTTCTTTTTCTTGTATTGCCAGCCGTCAGCGGCCGGGTGTGAATTGAAAAAAAAAAAAAAAAAAAAAAAAAAAAAAAAGACGCGGGCGTCGTCTTGGAGGCAAGAGCTGAGCCGCGATGGTCGGGAGTTAGGAACTTAGCATGGCCCGTCCTGGATTCCTGTCAAGTTCTTTCTTTGGTTCAAAACCAAATAAGCATGCAGAAAAAGATTGGAGAGAGCTGCTGGACACGAACGTCCAAGCCTCGCAGGGCTGAGTATGAATGCTGTCAGTTGGCACCATGGACGAGCCTGTTGCTTATATTTGTCCATGGTGGCGATGGCATGGAGATTTTCGACATGTAAAGTAGAGGCTCGGCCTCGCGGTGAAGCGGTATAAAGTCGACGTGTTTTGCCGGCCTTTGGACCAAGTTCATCTCCCTCATCATTCGAACGGTCATCACCAGCACCCAGAATCTTTTCCAGCAACCGCCACGAAGAAATCGTATTTTGCTCTTTTCCCATCCGAATCACTGTCATTTTCTTGGTTCTTTCGTGTTGCGAAAAGAGCAAAACATGCATATCAACATCTTGATTCTGGCAGGCATTGTCGTCGCCGTCCCCTCAAAGAGAGCATCATACAACAACAGTCTCGTTTTATCCCTTCCACCCGTCGTTCCGATCAACACCCGTGCGGAGAACCAAGACCTCATCTCCAAACTCTTGACAGCGGCTACGCAGGAGGACCGCATCAACCTGCTCGACCAGCCCGGCGACTTTATCTTCGACTTCAACCCCGGCGCCGGACCACGCAGCGCCGAGACCAGAGGGAAAGGAGGCGTCTCCGTGGCGGCCACATCAAAGACGTTTCCGGCCCTCATCAGCAACGGCGCCGCCATGACAATTGGCTTCCTCGGCCCCTGCGGCATGAACACGCCTCATGTGCACAACCGAGCCACCGAGCTCAACTTTGTCGCCGAGGGCCGCCTTGTGACCAACTTTATCGAGGAGAACGGCGTCAGGACCGTGGCCAACACCCTGTCCAAGTTCCAGATGGCCGTCTTCCCCCAGGGTGCCATCCACGTCGAGTTCAATCCCGACTGCACCGATGCCGTCTTCGTCGCTGGCTTCAACAGCGCCGATCCGGGCGTGCAGACCATTGCGCAGAACTTTTTCCAGCTGCGGCCCGACGTCATCAAGGCTGCGTATGGACATGGGGATCAGCTTTTGAACGGGGCGGATATTGAAACGTTTCGTCAGGGGATTCCGGCCAACATTGCTCTGGGCATTGATGCTTGTTTGGAGAAGTGTGGCATTAAGCGTAATGCGAAGCGTGATATCAATGAGCTGTTTTTGTGAGATGATCAGCAGGTAGAAAGAAATGGATAGGGGAACAAGGATTGATGGAAAAAAATGACGGTTTCGGCGTGAGGGCAAATTCTTTTTCCGTTTTCTTTCTTTTTTTTTTTTTTTGGCTCACATTTTCCAGAATTACTTGTGCGTGTCTTTGAAATGAGGATAGACTGTCTTTTCGTGGTGTCTGAGACGAATGTAGCTATTAATCTATTAATACAAGGATGAATCAAATCATGGTGGTTTATCTGAGACAAGCCCACGAGGCTCGAGACGCGCGGCGCGAGACGTGAGACTCGGAGGCTTTTCTTGGTGCTGCCTCATTTCCAGTCCGAATTTCCCCACCGCACTGTGCACGCACCACAGCAGGACCCATCTGGCGTCGTCATCGTGCGTGGGGCAAACACAGCTGCAGCTGCATACATGTGCGACTCCGACCGTCCGGCCAGACGGATTGCCTCTTCGTTCCTCTCCTCTCTCTCAATTGTGCCCGTCAGCCATCGCACGTCATGACACGCGATCCGCCATGTATGTATCGTGACTGAACGCAGCGAGCTCCTGCTCCGTGAGTCCGAGATTCCGAGACTTGTTGTTGCTAATGTGCCCATCTTGCCCCGTCATCTCCCAACCGCAGGATCGACCCCTCGATTCGCATACGTCGCGCCATTCACGTCGGAGACTGTCTGCTCGTCAAACGAATCCTCGACTCGCATCCTTCCTTGCTCCACAATCCAGATGCCTCTCTCTCGGGGCTCTCCAACTCAAACCTGCACCTCGCGGCGTCGCTGGGCCATAAAGATATATGCGAAAGCCTACTGAAAGCAGGTCATGAGGACCCATGCCCTGCTCTGAACGAGAACCACCAAACCGCCCTCATGTTGGCCGCTGGCGCTGGCCACTCAGAAGTAGTCCATTTGCTGTGCGAACACGATAGGAGCTGTATTCTCCGGAGGGATCGCCGAGGCCGAGATGCCGTTATGGAAGCCAGCATGGGGGGACACGACACGGCCTTGCAAATCCTGCTGACGTATGTGCCTGGCGGTCCTCGAGACGCAGTGCACAGAGCCGACCTGGAGGGCAACACGGCCCTCCATTTTGCCAGCAGCAATGGGAATCTCCTGGGACTTCGTACCTTGCTCGCGGCCGGTGCTGATGTGGAACGCCGAAACATCTGGAACTGGACTCCTGCTGCCTACAGTGCTACTGTTCAGGCTGAGGTCTATCTCAAAGGGCTGGTCTCGGAAGTAGCAAAACGACAGCAGTTGAGGAAAGAGATTGAAGCTACCAGAAACCGGAAAGTCGGGAAGGGAACAGTCCGTGTCGTCTCTTCTCAAAACGACGGCGACTGAGCTGTATCGCGGGTCGATGAGGCATTCCGGGAAAAAACTAAAAAAAAAACTAAAGACTAAAAAGAAAAGAAACAGACTATTTACTCCAAAATGCATGGCGATATGTTCGGATTACCTGAAGCCACTGCACGCTGTCACAAATTTGGCCTCAGAGGATCCATTCACCTGAGGCCCTCTTTGGTGGTGATTGTGTTCTGAATCCTCTCATCTCCATCTCAGCATTCAATATCGCCCATCCATGGCACGGGTCAACACTACAATCACGATGTCTTGCATCTTGCACTTTTTTGCGCTAGCCAGCCCAGTTGTGGTTCACAAAAGCTACCAATGTCATCAGGCTACTTTCCATCTGCACTCCAGAACAACTTGTGCCAGCTAACTACGCAATCGATATAGAGAGGAACAAAAATTGGCGCGCGGCAGCCGTTCGATTGTGACGTGTACTTCTCGATGTTACTTTGTGTGATTCAGACAGACCACCTCATCAGTTGTTATATTGTCTTTGACACGCGTCCTGGGAGGTTGGAATCCTCGCATCGCCGACGTGATTCATGGAAGATGTCCTTACCATGCGGGCTGGCGTGGCCCAATCCGCTACTGTCTTTGTATCTCATCGTCCCAACCGTCGCGTCGATGATCATGTCTGCTACGTCTGTTCATAATCAGGACTGGCTTCTGAGCTCTACCTCGTGTATAAAGGGAACCAGAATTCTTCTCGCTGAGACAATTTTATTAGAGCTACTTCATCAGCACTGCCTCTAACCATTGTGAGCGTGGATCAAGGTTATCATCCGACCCTCATGTCGAGGGTGCCAGTTCTGCAACGAAGAGTTGACGTTGACAACAGTTTCTTCCCCCATCCCGCAACCAAGCTCGTCGTCACACAATATCTTGAATGTGAAGATATCTCACGTTGGGCCTGGATCATCGTTGGCACCTTCTTTGACAGCCACGACCAACCTTTGTGGAGCACAGAACTCTTTCTTGCGCGGCTCGATCTCGATTCCGAGTCAGAATCCGGAGATAGCGACCGCGATAGCGACCGTGCTGACGACGTGTACGACAGAGCTCGTGAGGAATTTTGGTCTGGTAAGTCACATCAAGAGTCATCATGGCCATCATGGTCACATCTTTTCCCTGGTGTTTGCTAGTGAGCCGTTGATTGCCACCAGCCTGTGCTACCATGATCGGCAAAAACTGTGTTATATGGCGTGATGTGAATGTTTCTCCCAGGTCGCTAACGTCAAAACAGAAGCCGGACCGATCGAGGAAAGTCAGGAGAGTCACGACTGGGCTGCAAACGTGTACTCTGAACAATACTCTCCATTTTCTCCCAGCACCATACATCCTGCGCCTGGCAGTGGCTTTCATCTCCCGCCTCCAGTCTGGGACCCGGTTGCTCACGGACCATTGCCTGGGCATTGGCAGGCGAGGTTTGATCCTGATCTACGCCGCTGGATTCACACTTGGCAGCCCGAATTCTGATTACTCATTGAACCCCGTTTGCTTTTTCTCCACGATTTCCCCTAAGTTGTCTCGACTTGTCGTCCTCTTTCATTCTACCCCTCCAAAAAAAAAAAAAAAAAAAGAAAGCAAGAAAGCAAGAGAGTGCAATGTCTGCCGGTTGGAATCCGATCACAGGCCGCGACCCCAGAGGCTCACGTCCGAGTTTTGCGCCTTCTGGAGCCCCTACTCCGGGCCAGGGCCAACCGTATATCTATCATTCTGGTGGCCCGGGACCAAACTTTGGTACTTATCCTCACTACAATCCATGGGCCAGCATGACTTACGGGATGCATCCCTTAGGACACCCCGGTATCCCACCTGCCCCGACAGGCATTCCCGCGACCGCCGCTTTTGTTCCCCCGAGCGCCCCGGCCCCGGGCGGATACCAGACTCAACACACCTTCTCGTATCAGCCCAACGGCATGAGCAACATACTCCCCCGCCAAGCGCAGCCATGGCCCGCCATCGATCCCACCATGCCCGCCGCCCAAATGACCAATTCCACCGGAGGCGTAGGCTGCGAGCCCGGCTACACGTTGTTCTTCGCCGCCGAGCACACCAAGGCTCATATTTTCCGCTCCAACATCCCGCCCTGGCAATTGCCCGCGACGGCGCAACTGTCCTTCAAAGCCGCCCACATCCCCTGCAACACCACCCTCGAGGAGCTGCTCAAGGGCTTCGGATGCACGAACCCCATGCCCAAGAAGAACAAGGTGTATGAGATTCAGAGCGCCGGCGGCGGCAAGTGGTACAAAGGGATTGAGGTCAATGGCGGGGACAAGGATCTGCTGAAGAAGACGATCAAGGAAATTGGCTGGGATGCCACGCGGACGGGGAATCCGCGCGAGAAGCCCGTGGTCTGCTTGTGGTTCTGCAAAGACTGAGGTTCGATCAAAGGCTGTGAATCATTTGCGTCAAAGAAAGATGGCATGGGCTGGAATTGTATTCGCGCGTCCAAGAAGGATGGTTTGAGCTGGAATTGTTCGCGACGTCAAATAACGATGGGTTGGGCTGGAATTGTGTTTGCGTCGTCAAAGAACCATGGTTGGCTGGAAAGCTAGTTGGTACAAGCGCACCAGGCGTCTACTGTTTTTTTTTTCTGTCCCTGTTTTTATTCTCTTTTGTTTTTTTGTTTGAGGATGATATTTTCGCGACTCGAGAGAACGTTCAATTACACCGCTTCCATGTCAGATTTATGAACAACTAGTTCAATAACCAACTTGCCATCCCAAACGCCTCCACACCTGGACCGCCTGTTCAGTCCGTCCGAAACTATACCAAAACAAAGCAATTCCCAAACTTAAATATGCTCCCTGCTGACTTATAATTAATACTGCCATGAACACTATGTCGTCGTGCTCGAGTGGTCAAGTGGTCTGGATGGGAATGGCCTCTCAGTATACCCAGCCGTCACGTCTGTCCTCGGTGAGCACACAGAGGAGATGGACCGCAGATTGGCATTTATGCTCCGAGTATAGCGGATTTCCAGAATCACCTATTCACTACTTGAGGGAGGAGGGATGGACAGGCGTGGTGTGAGTCATTGTTGTGGAGGGAGAGGAGAGTTTGGCACGGGATCTACTTGATTAGAGTTTTTTTTCTTTCTCTACTTTATTATTTCACTCTTTTTTTTAAGTTTTATCTATTTTTATTAACTACCTCTCTTTTTCCTTTTTTTTCTTATTTTAACCCCCCTCCCTTTTTTCTTTTTTTATAAATTCTTAGAATATATACTAATTAATACCCCTTAGTTTTTTTTTTTTAGTTTTTTTTTTTTAAGTTTCTTTCTCTTCTTTTTCTCGTATTCTAGCGTGAACAGTGTGTGGCGCTGCCTAGCCTGCATCACATCATCAAAACATGGAACCATCTTTGAGGCCAATGAGCGTAAGAGCATGCATTCATCTTTGTTGCAAAGAAAAAAAAAAGACTACAACTTTCTTTTCTAATTCAACATTTTTTTTTCTAGGGATGGATTCACCTCCCTCGTACATGCTACATGCTCAATGTCCACTTGCTCGGTTCTCGCCCGAGTCTCCACACGCACCACGGCCACTCCCGCACGTCGCGCCGGCCGAAGCTCCGGCCGAAAAAAAGGAGCGAAGCGTCTGGTCAAGTCTGGTTCGTTTGGACAGGCCTCCGATTTGCGGTGGATCTGGATCCCGGCCACACTAGTCAGCGGCAGGTGATGAATTGGTGGGCATGGTGTCGGCGAGGTAAAATATCGAAATCGCCTGTTACGGTCTATTGGGATGGAATGTTGGGTAGGAACATTTCGATGCATGTACTTTGAAGTAGTTGCCAAGAAACTTCGGTACCGTTTACGGGAGAGTAGAAATTCTCTATGCATTTTGGTGACGCCCTTTTTCAGCAATGTACATTCTTGTCAGTCCTGTTTTCATCACTCTACCAACACGTGGCATCTTTCTTTTTTTTGTTTTCCTGTTTTCTTTTACGTGGATCGTGGATGGCACTACTTGATGGCGGCGGGGGCTTCCGTGGCGGCGGCCATGTTCACGTGGTATATTGATGTGTAGATGTTAGTTATGACTATATATACCGCGACATGGAATCCTTTTTCCCTCCGTTCGGTGAGAAGTTGCTACCTTTTTTTATCATCTCGAATGCCTCGACCGCCTCGACTGCTTGAACGCAAATGACGCCCAAGACCTACCTGATTGTCGCGGTCCTCGCATGGGCCAGCGTCGTCAGCCCGACCAACGGCCCGGTCCGACCACCCGTCATACCCATCGCAGTGGGCAAGATGCTCACGCCCGAGGCCCGAAAGGCCGGCTCGGCGGGAGGCCTGGCGATGCCGTTCTGGAAAGACCACCTGGGATGGTACCACGACGGGACGCTTCGCCCGCCCGGCAACGACGGAAGCACCGGGATGGACGGCCCGCTGGCCGTGCCGACCATCCCGCCGCCGCACCCCCGGCGCAAGAAGGACTGGGCGGACCTGGAACCGGAGGGCATACCGAATGTGGACATGTGGTCCGGCCCCGGCCCGCTACCCCGCTTCGTGCTCGGCATGCGCCGGCCGGAGCGCGCGGGCGTGTCGGTCAAGAAGGCGCTCAAGTTCTGGAAGATTCAGAACTCGTCGTTCGGCAAGCGCGGCAGCTATCTGGCCTCGCCGTCGGTGCTGGCCACGGAGCGCGACTGGTGGCTGTACCAGTTCCGCATCACGCGCATCTACTGGGACTGGCAGATGACCGCCGTGCACATCTACGAGCCCGACATCACCGCCGTGAAGCGCCGCATCGAACACTACTGGTACTTTTACGGCAAGATGATCTGGGTCACCGAGTTTGGCTGCCGCCACGACAGCTCCCGCCCCGTCAAGTTTCCCGTCTCGCCCTGCACCGACCAGGACTACGTGAACCGGCTGATCCAGGATATGGTTGACTTCTTTGAGGCCGATGAGCGGGTGGCCGCCTATGCGTACCCGGATCACAATGAGTATTGTGAGCTGTGCGACCCGCTCGACAAGAATGGCACGGCCTTGTCCCCGGCGGGGAAGGCGTACTTGGAGGCCATTGTCAAGTACAGTTAGCTTTTTGCAAGACTTTTTTTATTCTTCTTTTCTCTTTCTTGTTTCTTTTCTTTTCTTTTTCTCTTTACGTCATGTATGTACATGCAATGCCTGGTCATGGACGACAGAGAACCTCCGCCCGGCAGGGGTAATCCCCCAGGACCAAAACAAGTCATGTCCACGGCCAATGTCACCTCCGAGACCGCTTTTGCTCCCTTTCTCCAGACCTGAGCAGCCGACCTCGTATTGCACCATGGGTTGACATGAAAAGAGGGAGGTTCGGTTTTGGTTCGCTTCATCATGGATTGGTTGTCTTGGGGTCTTCGCAACCATGCCATGCTGGCCGTCTCTCACCTGCGAGTCTGCCGTGACGGTCATCAATCCATCCCAGCGGCAGCATAACCCCTCCCCTCTTTTTGACCGTTCTTGGCCTCGATCAGTGCTGCTCGCGATTTGAAACTCGGACCGACTCCTCAACTACAACCGTCATTGTCTTTGCAAGAACTTTTGAGACAATCAACCATATTCAACGATTCTCTTCTTTCTTCTTCTTCTTCTTCTTCTTCTTTCTTCCTCTTATTATTATTCTCCTTCCTCTCCTTCTTCTCCTCCTCCTACCCCACTCACCTCTTCTTTAAATCTCCATCCCCGAAAAAAAAAAAAAATGACCCAACAAGCACCCCCCACCGGCCAACGAGTCTTCGTCCAGCTCAGTCGCTCGCACCGCCACCACCCAGGCGCCTGGGAAGACTCCTCCGCCCTCATCGACGCGGCCATTGCCTTCCTCCACCAGAACGGCATCCCCGGCTTCGACCCCAGCCTCGGCCCCCTCAACCCCAGACTACTCGTCAAGGAGAACTGGGGCTTCCACATACGGCTCGTGTTCGACGTCTCCCACCCGGCCTACGATCCTGCCACGGCCCATCTCCAAGGCGTGAATGACCTGCCTGGCGTCATGGTCGAGTTTTCAAAGCGACGCGATTACGTCAACACGAGCAGGGTGATTGCCGATAAGGTGAACCAGACGGTGCGGGAGATACATGATTCGAATGGCTATGGGAGTGAACCGCCGTTTGCGGTCGATTACACCACGGGGAGGGGGCCGACGTATTGGAGACCACGGTCGTGTTGCAAACCTCCGGAGTCGTGGAAGGCGCCGTCTCAGATTCCACGGGAGGGAGGGGGAAAAGAGGGGGGCGAGGAGAGCACGACTTGAGTTGTTATTTCAGGAGAGATTTGTGGGCTCGGTATACGGGCGGTTTGGCATGAATAGGCATGGCAACTATCGTAGTTTCCTCGTGTAATACATGCAATGGAATGCTAGTCATCACGGCCGCCTGTTCCATTGAATCTCGTTTATTAAACGCAGTGTCGAGGTTGCTCCATCGTCTGGGTTTCTCTCTAATGCACTGCTTGAAGTGATGGGATCATATTTCCTGAACTGCACGACCTAACCCGCCCCGCCCCATCTCATGCTCTGGTACGGTGTTGAAACTATTGATTCCTTTCACAAGGCGCCAACTATATCACAAAAACGCCGAGCATTCAGTACCTGGACAGTATACATACATAATCCACTTTACACTTATGACTCACGACATACCACCTTGCGTACTTGGGGACAAAATGGTTCAGCTTTCACACTAACATTCCTTATAAATTAACCCCATCTTTTAGCTAACCGCCCGTCACTCTCATACCTCTGACAAAACCAACCTCTTCCCCGCCTCATCTACGCTCTGGAGAAGGTGACGGATAATGACAGTTCCTACATGTTGCAAACAAGATATCTACAGTCGAGCCGTTGGAGTATATGGGGTGGTAATCTTGGCAGGGAATGCAGCAAAAGTTGTCAGCATAAGAGCGATCTCATCCACTGAGGCACGTGCAGTGGCATGTGACACAGGGAGCAGGGAAGGGCACAGAGACTATTATGTATATAAAGGCCACTGTGCCACCAGCTCCATAGTACACAATCAATCAACGCTGTACACACACACCAGAGTGCACATACTAACAAAAGTCGCTGATGTGGCCGTCGCACACTCTGCAAAGAGTACGCTGCCAGTGACACATTTCGTTTCTTGTAGATGATGTTTGCTTCTTGTGGTGGAGTTTGTTCTGTGTAGATGATGTTTGTTTCTCGGAGCTGACGTTTGTTTCTTAGTATGGCTGATGTGTTGGATGATGATCTGAGGAGCGTCAGCGCTGGTGTCTAGGAAGGTATACATGTGAGGCACGTACCCGTACGATGCAGTCGTCAAGCGAAGGAAGAAGATGCCGTCAGAATGCTGGTTCAAGATGAGGTTTGGATTTGGATATATTGTTTTGCGATGCCGTGTTGGATGTTGTTGGGCTGCGGGGGAACAAGAAAGAAGGCAGAGGGTCGGAATTGGTCTGCTGTGTAAATATATGAGCATTTCAGATAAGAAAAAAAACAAAAAACTGCTCTTCTTCATAAAGGACTGCACCCATGTGTATGCCCCATGTGTATGCCCCATGTGTATGCCCCATGTGTATGCCCCATGTGTATGGCTCCATGTGTATGGGCGAGGGACGTCCGATGTGAAGTCCCAGATGGACCACGTGCCGCCAACATATTTTCAACACGGGCTCTATTTCTACATCCGCGGGGAATGCAGATGCATCAGACTGAATCAGGAGGTGACTGACTGCATCGGCCCCTCTTACCGTGATATCTGGGTCCCCTGGCCGGTTGAATATCGTCGTTCCACTGCTGCTACTACTACTACTACCAGACTAGACGATAAACAACCCCTGTCCTATGCCGTAGATACCTACTCATGTACATCAAGGCGCTTGTCAACAGACACAATGACGTAAACTGCATCAACACCACCTTCCCCATACATACATACAACCAACACCACCCGACGCACCCATCGGATAACACCTACAGTCGAGTCACACGACGCCTCTTTCTCGGCTTCCCATTCCTGCCACACCACCGCTCGACCGCACTGTTCCGCTTCCACTGACCGAATCCTGGGTCACTTTCATTTCGGGTAGACGGGCCGAAAAAGTGCCATTATGCACGTTTTTATTTGCGCTCCACTCGTACGGCTTGTTGCTATTTTTTTTTTTTTTTTTGTAAAAGAAA
>SRPT01000818.1:0-13895 GCA_018360205.1 Claviceps digitariae
AACTACTAATTAGTATTAGTATAACCTTAGAAAGGTTATAAAATAATAAATAAAGCACTAGTATAAAAAGGGTTATAAATATAATATATTAATATTAATAATAATAAAGCTAAAAAAGCTAGACTAAAAAAGGTAGCGTTATATATAGAGTTTTCCACTAGCGTTAGGGTTAGTAGGTCCGATTATATAATGCGCCTAATTAGCATCTGTGAATCGGGCCTTCCTAAGGTTATGCCATTCCACCGAGGTTGTGCCGTTGAGGGCAATTCCAACAATTATATTATATATCTTTTTATCATATTGCTTTATTAGTAGTAGCTTTATAATAAAGTCTATTAATAATTCTTAGAATAGTTAGTTAAGCACTAATAATGCTACTAGCTTACTATAGAGTTAATATAATCTAGGCTTATTTAGTTAATAACTTAGATAGTTACTTATATAAGTCTTTATATTTTATCTTATACCTAGCTAATAATATTATAATACTATGCATTTAATTATCTTACTTATACTATAGTAGCCTACTACTAGGTTATTATAAACTAGCTATAAAATCTTACTTTTTATACCTATAGGTATATAAGCCCTTCCTTTAAATAATAGTAAGCTATTTTTATTAACTAACTAAATAGTTCTATTTAAAGCATTTCCTATATTACTACTACCTAATAGCTTTAATTACTACCTTACTAAGGTATCTCCTAACTAGGTAGACTTTAAAGACTTAAAAAGTAGCTATACTAACTTATTATTTATATTTAAGATTAACTTAGAAGAGGTTCTCCTAATTACTATTAACCTAGCTATAAGCTTCTAGCTAATTTTTTACTTAAGCGCTAATTCTTCTTTAAATAAGTAGGGGCGCTAGTAGCTTACTTTTATATTTAAAATCTTATTTAGCTAACCTAAGGTAGTGCCTTTATTACCTTAAATAAGGTCCTTAATAGCTACTACCTTGCTAAATATAACTAAATCTATAGACTTATATAATAAAATACTATTTTAATAACTAGGCTTTAGCTATATTTTTAGTATAAAAGGCCTTACTTTTAAAGCTAATTAGCTTGCTTTTAGCGCGCTACTAAATAAAGAGATAGTTACTACTTCTATATAGAATAACCTATATTTATACCCTATACTATCTAAGTTATACACTTAATTAGTCTAAATTTAAGCATTTACTACTAAGTATATTACTTTAATAGTATAGCTATTTTATAGCTTAGTAGTGTTAGAAGTTAGCTAGCCTAGATGCCTTTCTTTATTATAATTAATACTTATAGTTTTATTAGTTAGAACTTCTATTTACTTAATTATTAAGCTATTTAGTTACTTACCTTACTACTTACTTTTTATAAACTTAGTAAGAAATAAAGATAAGTAGAATATTCTAGCTTTTTTTATAGCTTCTTTTAAGAAGTAATTAGGTTATTTTAAAAGGCTATTTATTAAGTTTAACTTATTAGGTTTATATTTAATTATAAAGTTAAATAAATAAAGCTTATTTAATATATTTACTTGCCTACTAAATAGCTTTAGCTTTATAGTAAGGTACTTATAGTTTAGATAGTTTATAATTACTTAAATTAGATGCTTTAAGTAGGCTAAATAGTGCCTCTAAGTTCTAAATACCTTTTAAATAGTAAGTAGCTTACTATTTAATGTTAAATATTTAAGCTTAAAACCTAATAGTTTCCTAGATATATAAGCTACTAGGTGCTAGTTACCTAGCTATAACTATACTAGTATAGCTCCTATAGTATATACTAAAGCGTCTATCTTTATTCTAATTAGTGTGTTTAGATTAAAATGCATTAGGATTAGTACTTTAAGGAATTTCTTCTTAAGCTAATTAAATATATCTAGCTTATAGCTATCTAGCTAAAAGCTTCCCTTATTATTACCCTTAAGGTAATTAGTTAGTAGTATAGTAATTTTACTATACTATTTTATAAAGTATTAATAGAATTCTATAAAGCTAAGAAAATATTAAATATTTATTATACTACTAGGGGGTAGCTAATTAGCCACTGTATTAATGCACTCTAGTTCTATTTTAAGACCCTTTAGTATTATAATAAATCCTAGAAAGTTAACTTAGTCTATAGAGAACTTATATTTCTTTAAGTTAGTAAAAAGCTTAGCATTATAAAGCCTCTAGAGAACCTATTTAACATACCCTTTATATTCTATAGGGTTACTACTATATATTAGAATATTATTAAAATAAATAATATAAATAGTATTTATAAGGTCCTTAAGTGTATTATTAATATATTCTTAGAATATAGCTAGCGTATTAACTAGCCTAAAGGGCATTATAAGATATTTAAAGTAGCTATAATAGCATTAAAATATAGTTTTTTACTTATCTCCCTTATAGATATATAGCTAATAGTAAGTATCTTTAAGGTTAATCTTTATAATAACCTTTGTATTCCTTAATTAGTCTAAGATCTTAGATATTAGTAGTAAAGGTGTGTAGTCTTTTCTAGTAATTCTATTAAGGCTATAATAGTTAATATATAGTTATAGCTACCTACCCTTTTTAAGGATAAAAAGAATAAGTATTTTTAAAAGGCTTATAAATCTTTTAATTTATCCTTTATATTATATATTAGCTAGGTACTTATAAAAAATCTCTAGCTTTTTCTTAGCTAGGTTATATATTAGTCCCTAAGGGGAAGTCTCTCCTTTAATTAGCTTAATTATATATATATAGCTACTAAGCTATAGTAGCTACCCTACTAATTCCTCTAAAAATACCTTAGTATAATCTAAGTATATAGCTAGTAGTAATAGTCTAGCTTAGTTACTACTTAGTACCTATCCTATATCTAGTTATAGGCTAGTCTATTAATCTAGCTAGTTACTCTATAACTAGCTACCTAACTTAATTAGTTCTTTAATAAAGAGAGGGCTTATTAACTTAGCTAACACTACTATAATTATAGCTTTCTTTTTCTTATAGTAAACTTACTACTTACTCTCTATATAAAAAAGGCATTACCTTATTATTAGGTGCCTTTATATCTTAAGTCTTTATAATAATATCTAAGGTTTATATTCCTTAGCTTAGTCTATTCTAAGTAATAAATCTTTATATACCTTAGTAATATAGTAGTAAACTTAATATATTCTACTATATTCTATACTATTAGTAACTTTAATAACCTTATTAAGAATACCTTTATTAATTAATAAGTCTCCTAAGGTGCTTTCTAGCTTTTAGCTAAAAATAACTATATTACTTTAATTTACTTTACTTAATATTTTTAAGTATATAAGTAAATTTATTACCCTTAAGTTAAATAGTATATTTACTACTACTTAGTAGTAGTTTTATTATAATATTACTCTTATTATTAACTTATTATTCCCTTTTGCTTTAAGCCTTACTATTTAATTAGATTATTATATAGAGTTTAAGGTTAGAGAGCTTATAGTAGGCTTATACCCTTAGCTTTAATTAGTCTTTATAGAGGTAGTATTTATATTAAATTACTTAATATTAGTATAATTATAGCGTGTTTAGTGTTACTAAATAATATATTTATTACTACTATAAATTATATAATTTAGCTTAGTATAATATAGGGAAATATAGCTATTCTTTCTATATTTATAGTAGGTTATAATGTTTAGGTTTTAAGGCTTAGTAAACTTACCTCTTAATTACTCCTAGGTTATAGTAAAAGAGTTTAATCTTTATTTTTTTTACTAAAAGAATTAGAATTAGTTATTATTAGTATATAGGCCTTTAATAATAACTTTTACCTTATAGCCCTAGCCTTATAGGTAGTTTTAGCTCTTAGGGAACTCTTAGCTAAGTATTTACTTCTTTATAGTATAATTAAGGCTATTAATAAAGAGGTATATCTATAGTTATTTAGAAATAGCTTCTAAAAGCTTAGCTTTAGTCTTACTTTAAACTTTAGTAAAGCTTTAGAATAATTAGCTATTTAACTAGTAGAGACTTATAAGCACTTTTATAGCTTCTAAGTAATAAGTGTTCTTATTTATTATTCTATTCTTAAGCTAGTTTATAAAGGTTTTCTATATATATATCTTATAGTTTATAAAGCTATTATTAGCTTAAATTAAATATATTTATTATTACTTTATATTATTAGTAAGGTAGCTATTAGTATAAGCTACTTTAGTTTTATTATTATAAAATAAAATAAGGTTTATAGTAAAAGCTATATTTAAATTTATAAGAAAATTCTAAAGGTTTTTATAAGTATTACCTTTATAGATAAGGACCTTTAATTAAGTTTAGGCTAGGCTTTATTATAGCTAAGGAGTTATTAAGTAATAGTAAGGTATTTACTTTTATATACTAAGGGTACTTATTTTTAGGGTAGTAATAGTATTAATCTTACTATTAGTATTATTATTTATTATATTATAGTTATTAGTATTTTAAAGGGTTTACTTAAGTTACTTTAGCTCCCTTTACTTATTAGTAAGTTATAGCTTTTTTATTACTTCCTTAAAGTAATAGTTTAATTTAGCCTTTTTATTTAGTATAGTAAATTAGTTTAGTATAGTGAATTAGTTTAGCATTATAGCTCTAGACCTAGTAGGGCCCTCTTCCTTAATTACCTATAATAAATTATTAGCATTTTATATTATAATAGCTAGGTTATAGCTAATAGAATAAGTTACTTTTTAGGTAAATATTCTAATTTAGTTAATAGTTTACTATCCCTTTAGAAGAGAGAGATTTAATTATTAAGACTAAATAAGTAAATACTAGTAAAGTAAAGACTAAAATATAAATGCCTTATAGCTAGGAAGCTAAAAGGTAGGTAGTAATACTTAAAGGTGTAAATCTCTAGCCTTTATTATATATATATGCGCTCCCCTTTTTATACTCTTAGCTAGGTTATAGCGAGCTTAAAGCAAGGGTATAACTTACCCTCTTTCCCTTATGCCCTTAGCCTAAGCGTAGGCAGCCTAGCCATGACAATAAAGTAAGACTTTTTCTTTAAAAAATATATTAAATATAGTATTAATTTATACTTTTAAAAAATACTTAATTAGCTTAAAATTAATTTTTATTATAATTAATAAGTAATTATTTTATTTTTATTATTTAATTATAAATTAAAATAATAAGATAGAAATTCTAATTTAATATATTTATAATAGTATATATTTATTATATCTTATAAGATTTTACTTATACTTATTAGTATTTTATTAGAATTAATATATAATTTAGTATTAATTCTAGCTATTATACTAGCTGCTGCCGGCTAGTAATGGATGTCATAAGCCACAGCGCCACACAAAATTGATGCCATTTAGGCAGAGGTCGATGCCCGATAAACGGTCCCTTTAATTTCTGTTCGTTCTTTCCTTTTATTTGGTAGCAGATCCGGAAAGCAGCGTATCGTCAGGACAAGCGTGTCGTGATTGTGGATGAAGATTCGAGTCCGGCGTGCGTGTGCGTGTGCGTGCGTCGTGAGTCGTGGGCCGTGCGTCGTGGGCCGGGGAGCCGTCTCACGAGAGGAGGAAAGGGTCGAGGACGAGGCTGCGTCATGGATCTGGCTTGTACACGTGACGTGCGCAACGGGGATACATGGACTGAGTAGTACATGATGTAGCTCGTTGTATCTTGCTGAGTGAATGTAGGTATTCGGGCGGGCTAGATGAGTATCTTGTGGGTCTACGAAGAAATTCACAGAAATAGTGAAAGTGAAATAGATGAGTATTTATAAACATAATTTATATATTCATACATACTAGATGCAGCGATTTTTTCATACAAAATTTCAAATATATTGGTTGAAAGTATATCAACTCACACAGAATCTGAAATTCCTTATGCCCCATGTGTCTTGTGCTACGTGGTTGCATAACAAGCAGTTTTTGGCGGCACAAAATAGCAATCCCCGTCCTGGTGGATAAGGAGGAAGTTAGGCGCTAAAATACAGAACGTAAAATGTTCGCATTAGCAGCTTATTTCATCCACGCTTTGAAAGAGAAATAAATAAGCCATAGTGCTCACTGCTTATTTATATATACATATATGTATGTATGTACGTGATGAAAATTGCTTTCTTTCCAACGTATACTATGACCTCCTTAACAGGAGTGATCTCTGACGGGATCGTAAGAAGTTTTTTTTTTTTTTTTTTTTTTTTTTTTTTTTTGAAAGAAGCATTATTTAGAGTCCGGAGAGAAAGAACAAGATAGGGCGTCAGCATAAAAAGCTATTTTTTTTGGCAGCGTAAATAACACTTCTTCTGGTGGAGACAAGAATAAACTGTTACATGCTAAATACGGCATGTAAGTTGTTGGTATTGGCAGTTTGTGCAATGCGTTATTGAAGTCATAAAACGGGTCATACGTAGGTTCTTCGTCATATGTATAATCAGAGCTGTGCGCTTTCTATCCAAAGTATCCTGAACCTCGTTAGAGGAGTGGCCTCTAGCGGGACCGCAACACATGCCGCCTACAATGTTCCCCTGGTGGACAACAGGTCTTCTCGGCTCGGCGGTTCAAGCGCAGTAGATGGTTCCATCGCCATTGCAGTAGGTACTCCCTTTTTGATTCCTTGACACAGTGGTTATCCATCTGAAGATTGGGTAACTATCCGACTGGGTGAAATAGCACTATTTGAAGCAGGTGTTAGGTATGCAATAACAGTGATAATAATGAAAAAAGTGTTTTAGGAATAGGTCATCTTACGCAATACGTGTTCAAGCCATTCTTTTCGCAACCGTCGTTGCCCTCTGTGCCAAAGTCACACCACCTTGACGTTGCAGCAGAGGCAACTGTGGCGGCAAGGAGGAGAGCCATGAGCTTCATGTTGACGTTTGCAGGGCAAGACTGTGATGTCCGTGGGGATGATGTGCTGTTATACGGGCTGGGGGGGATATTCACGAAAGGCAGCGCGGGAGTAGAGTTCTTTTCAATAACACTACAGAGATCAAGCTGGGCGAGAAAACAGAAACCCGTCCGCAATGGCATGAATAGGCTGTACAGCTCTACAAATTGTTGCGCGAGTGAAAAAGTTAATGATGCTTCCAGAATGAATCCCTGGGGGATAACATATAGCATCCCTCTATTACGTGAATGAGTAATGTCCGATGGTAGCTTTCCCTGGACCGTATATGTTTCGGGCGTGGTGGCCGCCCTGACGAGTCCGTCTCTCATGATGTCTGGTTGATTCATGATTTAGCTGCCGTGGGCTGGATTCGGCCATTTCAGACAGGTGCTGCATTGTTTTTGTGCGCGGCGCGACACGTGTCGTAGAAAACCTGTTATTTTGCTAGAACTTAGAGTCTGGTCTAGTAGAAACAAAGGTTTGCGTATCGTTCAGAGGAGTAGATGAACGAACAGCAATGGATTCTCCAGAATACATGGTAGCTGCTTACCCATTAATTTATATACAAGTATATTCACTCAGTTTGCGTGCATTAGCATATATTCGCTACCTATATTCTGCAAACTACCGTCGAGGCTAATGCATTGTATGCATCAAATAAAGCATATCCTTATCTATAGAAGCTAGGGTACTTGCTGCGCGTGTGCTGCGGGACGATTGATATGTGCTGATACGTGATACGCGGGACATAGATATGTACTTGTATATAGAACATAGGCTCGAAGGTACCCCTTCTGTGTCGGGCGTTGAAGGCGCAGTATGTATGTACTTGGTTATATTTGAGTAAGGGACCTTGTTCCAGCAGGTAACGCGCGTCCCCCTCTTGTGACAAATGTCCAGGAGGCCAGACAAGTTTACCTCCCTTCCCGTCCAACAATGCCAGAGCGGCTTTTTTCACTTTCACCATCTGCGGAATCACCCGATGCGTTGGAAAAGAAAATCAGATGCATTTCCAGTCTTCAGATGCCCTTCACCCCGTTAATCACGACTACTCGAGTCGAGCTGGACAAGTTTATTCGGGAACGAAAAATCACCGAGCTGTAACCCCCCAAGGGCAGAGCGATTCGAATACACCGCACCAGCTGGCTACGGAGTCCAGCAAGCCCGAGATCTGACATGACACAGTGGTAAAAAAGCGCTTGTTTCATGATTTCATCATTGGTGCTTCCATCATCAAGAGTCTTCAGCGCATAGTACTGTCATCGCTCATGTTACGAGTCGCTTGCTGGCGGGCACTCGTGCGTCTATGTGGACGACATGACAGTCCAAGGCACATTTTGTTTTCTTTTTTGCGTTGTTTTTCTACAGTGTAGGAAAAGGCGTATCAGAAAAGTTTCCGAGCTGAAAAATCGTCGGGCGCAGTCATGTCAGGGCTGCCGCGAAAGCTTCGAGCTGCTGCCTTGCGGAGATGACGCAATCAATGGTTACATACCTACCTACCTACCTAGGTATGTACATATGTATGTATACTCTGGCACCCCAAGGGCAGAATCACAGCCTCGTCGACAAAGGCACATCACTCCCAGAAGGGCGTTGGCTCAGCCCCAGCCCCTGCCGATGACCTGCGAACTTAGCCATCGATGACTCTTGCCGCTGCAGAAGAGTCTCAAGACATTTTATGCTCCATCACATGCAAAGAGGATTTCCGCTTCTCTTTTAGAGTCCTTTTTTAGAATTTTCGTCGGGGGTTCTCGGATCTGGTGGCCCATGACGACGAGCAGCATATGAGGAACGATTTGTCGTGTATTATCTGCTCAAGTTGGCCGTTACTCATGGCGCAGGCAACGCGGACTCGAGTTGAAGAGGACAAAAAATCAGGCTGTCATTGCTGTCATTGATTATGATTGTCCTTGTCATTGTCATTGGCCGGATGATGGCTTATCTAGCGAAACGAATTGAAATCTGATTGGCTAGGTTTCCCATTCGGGCAAGACGATCCGTTCTTCTCGGCCGTTTGCCGATTCCCGAACGGTTTCGTGTTTTCCGACACTGCCTCCTTTTCTTCTTCTTCTCTTTCTTTTTCTTTTTCCTTTTGGCGCCATCTGCTTCCGCAGCGCATCTGCGTCCAGGCAACCCACCTCCGTCCAACCCCTCGCCGCTCTAGGCAGCCATGAAAAAGGGACACCTCCACCGGACGGCTTCGACGTCAGCCCAGCCACACGATGAGCTTTGAATGGTCCCAGGCTTTGCTGAGCCGCATTTATGGCACTGCCACGTTACGTATGCGCTCTTGACATTGCAAGGCTTCAAAGATGCAGTTGACGGATCCACTCGTGGCGGCCAGCAATGTATGTATACATATGTATCTACAAAGGAGGCGTTGGTGGCATCTGAGTGGCTCCAAGAGTCGGCTGGGATGACGAGTTGTTCAGCCACGAGGCAGAAGGGCTGACTGACGGAGTCATGTTGCGGGAGCGGCACTGGGGCGTCCCTCGATCCGCTCGATTGCGAGTTCAAGCATGAGTTTCGTGCTGTTGGCAGCGGCTCGATGATATTTAATCTGCATATGTATGTATATATTCGCGTCATATAAGCTTGGACCTGGCATGTCCGTGGCGTTGGCAACAGGCAACATCTGCAGACTCCTTTCTTTTTCCAATCACGACATAGTCTTGAGTTCTCAGGCTATAAGCAGGTCCTAAGAAAGAACAGGTCCATCCACTCGACCTGCTGTTATCCTCGTTCAGACAATCGCAAGAGCTATATTTCTCGTCAACACATCCAGCCGTGATCTCTCCCCCTTACAACCCCCGTTCAACCACGACACCGGTCGCCATGTCGGAGCAAATCCCCCCCGACATTGTGCCCTTTGGCTCCGATTCCAATTGCAGCTTGAGCAACTGTCGTGTGGAATGGAGCATCTACGGGTACCAACCGTCCCTCGCCGCCAATGCGACTTTTCTCGCCCTCTTCGTCCTTGTTGGGTTGGTTCATGGCTATCTCGGTTATCGATGGAGAAGCTGGGGTTTCATGGTTGGCATGCTTCTCGGCTGTGTGAGCGAAGTCGTCGGATATGCTGGGCGAATTATGCTCTATAACAATCCATTTTCGTTTGTGGGCTTCATGATCCAAATTGGTACATCCTCCTCTTGTCCCACGGGAATAAATGCAAAAAAAAAACCTTTTCTTTCCTCTTGGAATGCTTCCCTTGTTTCTGTCTGTCTTTCAACTAACCTCTGTCGTTCTCATAGTTTGTCTCACCATTGCGCCCGTCTTTTATACAGCATCCATATACGTCACTCTGTCCAAGACAATCATTCATTTCGCTCCCGAGCTCTCCCGCTTCAACCCGGCTTTCTTCTACTGGATCTTTATTCCGTTTGACGTCGTGTGCCTCGCGCTTCAGGCCGCCGGTGGTGCCATGTCGACCACCTCAACAGGCGATGACAGGTCGGGCGTGAACATCTCCATGGCTGGTCTCGCCTTGCAGGTCATCGTGCTGACGGCGTTTGCGGGCTGCTTTGCCGATTACATGATTCGATATGTGCGCTCCGACAAGGCTCGCAAATTTGACTGGCGCCTCAGGTCCTTTTTCGGCGGTCTCGTGACGTCGACGTTGCTCATCTTGGCTCGGTGTGCCTATCGCGTCGCGGAGCTGAAAGATGGGTATGATGGGCATTTGATTCGGGAGGAGGCGCCCTTTATCGTGCTGGAGGGGGTGTTGATTGTGCTTGCTGCGGTGGCGCTATGTTTTGGGCATCCCGGGCTGGTATTTGGCCGGGAGGAGACGGCCGAGGGGTCGAAGTCGTTGGGTGAGGAGAATGGCAGTGCTCGGGAGGTCGTCGAGACGAAGTAGGTGGAACTGCGTTGTACGTATCGATTGATCAATTGATGCTTTTGGCGTTTTAATGGCATGCATGCATGACATGGTGACATGGCGACATGGCTGGGTCTACCATGTTTGGGCCCGGTTTATGCCGTCTGGTCTGGCGCTGGTCAATCGTCACACGAGACGATGCGCCGGTGGCTCGGGACATGGCGCGGAGTTTGTGAGATTGTCGGGAATCGAGATGGAACATGAGGCAAAAGTTTTGCATGCATTGAGTTCACCAATGGCTGATTGGTGCTGTAGAAATGACGACGCCAGACTGCAGACTCGAGACACCCTGCACTGCACCCTGGGCCCTGCCCTGCAGTGAAGGGGCCGCCCTGAGCCGCGGACTCGGTCGGCCCAATGCGGGGCAGCACTGTCACCCCAATCAATGCCCATCCCAGCCAGTCTGCCAGATGCCCTGCGTCGTCGACCGAAACTATCGATGCTGCACATCCCGACCCGCCCAACCACTCGCTCCCTCTTCGTTCGTTCATGATCCCCCGAGAACGCCTAGCAACCGTGCTCTTGTCCCGTCACATCCAAATCAAGACACGCGAGGGCGTCGGCAGAGTACCAGCTTCATTCTTCTTCTCCTCGCGCAACTGCTCTACGTCATCAACCACCATGGCTCCGCCCAAGGCCGCTCTCGACTTTGTTGACTTTGTCAACGACTCTCCCACTCGTATGATGACGCCTTCGCCCGCCAACACAGACTCAAAAGCTAACCTTTTCTTTTCCACCAGCCTACCATGCCACCCAGACTGCCGCCCGTCGATTCGAAAACGCCGGCTTCAAGCTCATCAAGGAACGCGATTCCTGGACGTCAACTGTCCAGCCAGGCGGCAAATACTATCTCACCCGCAACGGCTCCAGCATAGTAGCCTTTGCCATTGGTCGCAAGTGGCGCCCAGGAAATGCCATCTCCATCGTCGGAGCCCATACCGACTCTTGCTGCCTGCGGTTGAAGCCCGTCTCCAAGAAGACCAATGTCGGCTACTTGCAAGTCGGTGTCGAAGCCTACGGTGGCGGCATCTGGCACTCGTGGTTCGACCGCGATCTCAGTATTGCCGGCCGGGTTCTCGTCAGGGAGGGCGACAACTTTGTGCAGAAACTCATCAAGATCGAAAAGCCCCTGCTGCGCATTCCCACGCTCGCGATCCATCTCCATCGACAGACCAACTTTGATCCCAACAAGGAGTCGGAGCTGTTTCCCATCATCGGACTCGCCACGGCTGAGCTAAACAAGAGCGCCGAAGAAGAAGATGCTGCTGTCACTACTCCATCGACCGAAGAGGACAAAGGAGACGATGAGAACAAGGAGGACGAAGTCTTTGAGCCCCTTGCGTCCATGGCTGAGCGCCACCACCCTGCCGTTTTGGACGTGATTGCCCAAGAACTGAGTGCCCAGGTGGCTGATATTGTCGACTTTGAACTCGTTCTCTACGACACGCAAAAGTCTACCGTCGGTGGCCTCAAGGATGAGCTCATCTTCTCCGCGCGCTTGGACAACCTCGGCATGACGTACTGCTCCGTCGAGGGCCTCATCTCCTCCGTCCGGGACGAGAGCCAATCGCTAGACCAAGACTCAACCATCCGAATGATTGCCTGCTTCGACCACGAAGAAATCGGCTCCACGTCCGCACAAGGCGCCGAGTCGAACCTGCTACCATCCGTCATCCGTCGACTTGCGTCTCTCCCGGGCAACCGGGATGCCTCGAGCGACGGCAGCTTCGAGCCCATCCACCACTACCACCATGAGAGCGACGAGTCAACCGCCTACGAACAGACGCTGTCCCGATCGTTCCTCATCTCCGCAGACATGGCCCACGCCGTCCACCCCAACTACGCCGGCAAATACGAGTCCTCCCACCAACCGGCCCTGAACAAGGGCACCGTCATCAAGATCAACGCCAACCAGCGCTACGCGACCAACTCGCCCGGCATCGTCCTCATCCAACAGTGCGCCCGCCTCGCCAACGTGCCCCTCCAGCTGTTCGTCGTGCGCAACGACTCCCCCTGCGGCAGCACCATTGGTCCCGGCCTCGCCGCCAAGCTGGGCATGCGCACCCTCGACCTGGGTAACCCACAGCTCAGCATGCACAGTATCCGCGAGACAAGTGGCTCCGCCGACGTGGAGTTCGCGACCAAGTTGTTTGAAGCATTCTTCACCAGCTATGGTGCTTTGGAGCCCAAGATTGTGGTTGACTGAGTACTTTTTTGTTGCTGTTGTTGTTGTTGTTTCTTCTCATCTCACTGTACGTCGAACAAGACTGCTCTTTCATGTCCGGCGAGCAGGGGTGATTTGAACATGAAGGAACGAAATCTCGAATGCAGATGCATCGACCACAAAAAAAAAACATCAATATCGTGCATCGTCTGGCAAGAGACCGTTTTTTTTAGCTGGAATCTAGTCGACAAGGTTACATACATACATGTACATGTACATATATACATCCTGCCAACTTTCTATCATGGCATTTTATCAATCTGATAATCATGTACACATCCTAACGTACACCCTGGCATTCCATCCACCCAACCGACAATATCACCTCCACGGCCCCCAGTAGCCAGTAGCCAGTAGCCATTAGCCATTAGCCATATGCAAAGACACCCCTCGGAAGTACACGCAGTCGTCTTTCCCAAGCGCCAAGTCCAGCTATGTATACCCAAAACGCAATGCTTCATTGAAAATCGAAATATGTATCTAAAATGCATCCAAAACCAGCAACCGCATGCCCAAGCCAATGCCCGTCCCGCCCACATATGCGCCTCTACAGTAATGCTGCCTTGCCTTGCCTTGCCTTGCCTTGCCTTGCCTTGCCTTGCCTGTCATCCCATTCGTACATGATCCATGAACCCACCCGAAATGTCGTTCGTGTCTTGATCGTCCCCCTTGCCACAGGCACATACATGAATTTTTTAATCTGTGTTTTTTTTTTGGTAGTTTTTTATTCTTGTTGGTTTTTCCCTGAACAAGCCCGTCGAAATTTCGTCTTCCGGCGTCGGGTTTTCCCCAGACAAAAATGGTTGTCTGTCCATGTGCTTGGGTATGTTTTCTTTTGGGGACGGGTGTGTTCATCGTGATACAGCCGTGTAGATCCCGTGTAGTTTGTTTGTTTATTTTTTTTTTCTTCCTTCTTTTTTTTTTTTTATTTTTTTCCCTCATAAAACGCG
>SRPT01000819.1:0-13890 GCA_018360205.1 Claviceps digitariae
ATAGCTAATTAGTAACCTAATAAAGGTTTTCCTGTAACTAGATAAGCACTAAGAAGCAGAGGTTCTAGATACAGCTTAGCATAAATTGCAACGGCTGCTAGCGTAATACAATCATCATCATAATTTTCACTATTAATATCTATTAAAATTACCTTATTTACTATACTTACACTCTAGTATTAATATACTATTAAAAAGGGGGGTAAATAGGTATAATAATTAATATTCTAAGGTTTTTATACGTTTTAGAGTTAGTTCTGCATTACTATAGGGGTGCAGGCGGATTTATAAGAAGTTTTTTTAAAATAGGTGTTACCTTATTATATATAAATTTTAATATTATATTTAGGCTTATAGTATATAAAGATAGTAAAGCTTATATATAGTTTTTTTTTAAGCTATAGAAGGTATAAGAAAAAGCTTATATTAAGGAGCTTAAGGTTATTATTATAGACTTTAAAGCTACTCTTAAGTTATCTTTATAGAATATTTTTTTAAACTTATAGTAGTAAATTTATATATAGTATATTTTAAAGAATATTATTCTTAATATTAAAAAGAAGTAAGTTAAAAGTCTTAAGAGATATAAGATTATTAAAGGTAAAAAGAGTAAAAAGTAATAAAAATTATTATAAAAAAAAAAGAATCTTACTAAAGGAGATAATAATATTAAATATAAATTTTCTTTAAAGGAAATTACTATAGAAAAAGAATATATTAATATATAAGCTATATAAGTATTTATATTAATACCTTTTTCTTTAAATATTTCTTATATAGCTAATAGAATTTATAATGCTTAGCTAATAGTTATAAGGGTGCCTATAGAAGCTATATTTATTAAGAATTAAAGAAAGCTTTATAATAAGTTTTTTAATTAGTAAGGTATACTTTCTTTTTATTTTATTTTCTATAGTATCCCTATACTAATTAAAATACTTAGTTATTATTAGTTACCTTAGGAAAACCTACCTTTTATAGTAAGAGTAATTTACTAATTATATATTAAAAATATACCTTAACTTTAATATAAAAGTTACCTTATAAGTTAAGAGTATATATTATAAGCTTAAGTGCTATATAAAGTATTTATTTATAAACCTTTTTACTCTTTATATTATAATTTAAAAGATAACTACTAAATATAAAGAGTATTATACTAAGCAATTTAATATATAGTTTTTTTACTACTTAGTAGCTTAAAATAAATTTAAAGTAATTTAAAACCTTATGCTATATATTAGCTATAAATTAATATAACTTATTATATAGTAAGTTAAGCTTATACTTAATATAATAAAAAAAAGAGCTAAAATATAGTATAGCTTAAAGCCTTATATTAAGGGATTTACTTTATAATTTAAACTCCTTTACTTTTATATAATTATTAATAGAATTAATAAAGAAAAGCTTTTAGCTATAAATAATATTTACTCTTACTAGTAGCTTTATACTATAATAGTATATTTAATGCCCTTTATAAAGGTAATTATTAATAATTTTATAGCCTAAAAAAGAGTAGCTACTTAATATATATTATAAGCCTAATTTTAATATTATTCCCTTTTAAAGCTAAAAATTAAATAAGCTAAAGCTACTACTTAAAAATATAGCTTTAAGTAGTAAAATCCTTAGTATTAATAAAAAAGATAATAATATAATTATATTCTTAGTTTATAAGGTTAAATTTTATAAAGTAAAGGTATTATTAGCTATATTAACTATAGGCTAAGCTAAAGGAAAGAGAATAAAACTATAAAATATATAATTAAAAAAGCTTTAATTAGCTTTTTTAAAGATTATAGGCATTATTAAAGCTTTTTAAGCATTATAAAGTATAGTATAAGCTATAATAATATAATAATCTTAAGTATTTTAGTTAGTAGAATACCTTTAAATAGCTTAACCTAATATATAGCTATATTTAGTATTATAAGTACCTTAGTTTATATATTATTCTAGTAGTAAACTAAGTCCCTTTACTTTTTAAAGTAGTTAATATATAAACCTAAGCTAGCGCACTATATAGAATTATTTAGTAATATAAAGGCCTTAATAGAGGATTTTACTATTATAATAAATATATATATATAACTAAAGATAGGGTGCACTATAGTGTATAAAAGCGAGAAAGTTACTCTACGGCAAAAAATATATATATAGGTACCTCTTCTATTTTGGGTTTAGTTGCTACTGCATGTTCAAAAATCCGTTGCTGCATGTTTGCGTACTCGCGCGGAACGAACAAAGACGATGCACGCGCTCGTGTGAGAGGCCCGGGTGGGGGGGGATGAATCCGCGGTAAAAGGGGATGGAATTGCCACTGCGATTGTGTTGTGTTTTTTTTTTGTGTCTTGTGTTGTTTGCGTGTGTTTGCGCGCATCTGTTTGTGTGTGAAGATTCAAGACGGACTCTGAGCGGCCAAAGAAGCTCCATGGAAGCGCCTATCTATTGGCCCAGTGTGGTGTTGCACGAGGGTTTCCTCCAATCAAATGGCTGCTGCCCGCCATGGCTGTGTGGATGCATGTGCCCACACATTGCGCAGGCGGTTGACGGCAAGGGCTGGCTGGCTGCTGGCTGGCTCCTTCTTATCTTCGTATTGATTGCTCGTGCTCGTGCTCGTGTGTCCACTGCCACGTCTGCCACCGGATTTGCCACATCTTGCGTCTTGGCATGTTGATAGGTGGCCATCCACCGGACCGGTGGGCCTTCCAGCTTGGGCTAGGGCTTGGGCCTGGGGGTCCCCTGCAGCCCACCCCGGCTTGCGTCGATGTCGTGTTAGTGCCCGGGCCCGCGGTAGGGAAGGCGGGTGGCGGGTGGCAGGCGGGGGACCAACTAGCAACAGCCAAAAAAAAAAAAGAAAAAAAAGAGAAAAAAAAGACAGAGAGAGAGATCAATTGTCCAAATGTGACGAAATCCCCGGAGCTCTCACGATGCTGCTGGGTGGGTGTCCTCGCCCTAACCTTATTCCAGGCCAGTTGATCACCAGCCGGGCCAACGTTGGTCCCTTACGTCGCAATCGCATGGCGCCGTCTGGTCGCGCCTTCCCTCACTCGGGGCGGTTTCCGGTTTCCGACTCCCCGAGACGTTGCTCTTCCACCTTGACCTAGCGGGAGACGTCGTTTACATAATTCCCCGTCCTCCTCTTCCCTACCATTCTGAGTTTTTGCGTGTATCCTGGTCCGGCTCTGCTTTCCCCCGTCTCCCGTCTCCCGTTTCCCGTTTCCCGTCGCAAGCGTGAGACAAGCAGGTCACCATACACAGGCCACGATCGTCCGTCCCGTTTACTACCGCCTGTCATGGCTCAGAACCACGAAGACACGGCCGCAGAGTAAGTCTTCTTCCTCACTCTCATCAACACAAGCCGAACCTGCTCATCATACTCAACTACGGATTTCCCCCCCACGTATTATAGACTCCACGGGGAATTCAAGGAACGGGTCCCTAACCACGGTACCGAGTCTACCGACCTTACGGGAGGCTTCATCGAAAAGACGACCCTGGATGAGAAGCACCATCTGGCTATCGCAGACCATGAGGGCGGCCCTACTCCCGATGGCGAAGAGCCCAACGATCATGAAAGGAGCACATTGCGCCGTGTCGGGGAGAACTTGCCCGTTTCGGCCTTCTTGATCGCCATTGTCGAACTCACGGAGCGATTCACATATTATGGCGCACAGGGCCTCTTTCAAAATTACATTAGCTACCACAAAGATGGCCGCGATGGCCCCAAGGGCCTCGGGCTTGGATCTCAGGCTGCTTTTGGGCTCAACCTATTCTTCCAGTGGCTTTGTTATGTGACGCCTATCCTGGGCGCCATTATTTCGGATCAGTATCTTGGAAAGTACAAGACAATCCTCATCTTCTGCGGTGTGTACTGGACCGGACTCGCCATTCTGTGGACCACGTCGCTTCCTGCTGCCATTGAGAATGGCGCAGGTCTTGGTGGATACATCACGGCCATCATCATCATCGGCTTCGGCACGGGTGGTATCAAGTCCAACATTGCGCCTCTCATCGCCGACCAGTACCAGCGACGCACAATGGCCATCAGGACCGAGTCCAACGGCGAGCGCGTCATCATTGACCCCGCCATTACCTACCAGCGCATTTACATGGTTTTCTACTGGTGCATCAATGTCGGAGCCTTGGCCCTGATGGCCACGCCCTTCATGGAGCTGTACGAGGGGTTCTGGACAGCTTTTCTCCTGTGCTTTTGCATGTTCAATGTGGGCATTGCCATTCTCATCACTCGGCGCAATTCCTATGTCATTCGGCCACCACAAGGCCAGATCATTACGGATGCTTTCAAGGCGATTGGCATGATGATTGCGAATCGCAACATGGATGCTGCTAAGCCGTCGTGGCGTGAGCAGAATGGCAAGTCCAGCAACCTTAGCTGGGACGATCATTTCGTCGAGGAACTGAAGCGTGCGCTCATGGCCTGCAAGGTTTTTCTCTTTTACCCCGTCTTCTGGGTTTGCTACGGCCAGTTTTCCAGCAACTTTGTCACCCAGGCCGGACAGATGCAGGTCGGGGGCATGCCCAATGATTTCATGCAAAACTTTGACCCCCTCTCCATTCTCATCTTCACCCCCATCTTGGAGAAGATTGTCTATCCGATTCTGCGGCGGCGCGGCATCGAACTGCGTCCCATTGCGCGCATCACCATTGGCTTCTTCTTGGCTGCTCTCTGCTTGGCATATGCCGCCATTGTGCAGCATCTCATCTACAGCGCCGGCCCATGCTACGACAATCCGCGTGGCTGTGCGGCGGGCACCCTGCCAGACGGCAAGACGACCATTCCGAACAACGTCCACGTCGCCATCCAGACTCCCGCCTATGTGTTTATTGGTCTCGCCGAAATCTTCATCTCCGTGACGGGTCTCGAATATGCCTATACCAAGGCACCCCCCAGCATGAAGTCGTTTGTGCAGAGTCTTTACCTGTTTACCAATGCGTTTGGCTCGGCCATTTCCGAGGGTCTCGTCCCCGTCGCCAAGGATCCCAAATTCGTGTGGATGTACACGGGAGTGGGTGTCGCGGCTTTCCTGACGGGATGTGTCTTTTTTGTTCTCTTTCGACACTACGATGCGAGGGAGGAAGCCATGTATGCTCTGGATCGGGATGTGCCTGTGTTGCCGTTGCCTAGTGAAGGCAAGAAGGGGGATTAGAGACGACCTTTTACGGCAAATGTAAATTCAAAATGGATGGGGCTCGAGCATGATGTAGGTCTAGAATTTGTCTTGTATTCTGTTTTTCTTTCTCATAAAATCCTCTTTCGATGTATATATCAGTTTGTGTAAATATTATGACTCTTGTCAATTCACTGCATGCCATATCCAGTCGGAGCTCTGTGCGTTCCTCCCGACATGTCTTGCCGTGCAGGTATCCCGCCGTAATGGTCAATTGGATGATATAGACCCGGTTGCTGGAGTGGGGTTCTCTGGATGTATGTACTGACCATGCTGCCGTGTATTCATCAACGGCAACATTGAAGGCTGGTAGAGCGATATGCGGACACACAGCTGCGACAATAAGTGCACAAAAGGTCAAGAAAGGCAGCTGACCAAACTGCGGCGTGGCTTGACAAGATGCCGATTGCTCAGCAAAGCTAGCATTATTTCCGCCGTGAAAGCTGAGAGTATAGTATAGTGGTAGAGGCACGAGGGAAACGTGTGGTGGGAGTGGACACTGGTTCACACGCTGCGTGTGTTTCTGCTGAAAAGAGGGACACTACTGGTGATGCCAGACAGGAGATGCGGAATCAGCAATGAATAAAGATGCCACAATGTCCATCTTCAATTCAGAGGTCGGTCATCAAAACTTGTCGTTACAATCCATTCAAGTTTGGATTCGTCAGATCGTGGACCCCGGGATGGAGTATTGAATACAACAGTCTGATACAACAAGACGCGGTTCAGATCCCGCTCCAGATCAGGAGATGCCGGGGGCACTCGATTGATTATTTGGGTATGTGGTGGCTATCGAGAAATATGTATATAAGTATGGAGCAACACGGAAATGCAGGGAAATGCGTAAATATAAAGAAATACGTACATACGTACATGCAGTGAGAAATATAAACATAAAGAAATGTACCAATAAAATATAAAAATTCGGGTTTAAATAAAAATAAAGTAAAAACATTACAAAAATGTAATCCTCATAATATCCTAAACTCAAGCACCATTGACCCAAACAATAACCCCAAGTCAACCACAGGAATAGACATCACCCGCTACACCAGAAGAGCAGGGCCTGTCAAGAAAGCTCTACATGCTAAGCCACCAGAGTACATCGTCTTGGTTCCGTGTTACCGCTCTGGGTGCGCTTTCTTTATTCTTTCTTGTTGTTTTTTTTTTCTAAATACTGTTGCTGCGATATATGTTTATGATATGTAGTATATATATATATATATAATCACGCACGTCATGACCGAACCCTCTAAACAGAGAAACATAAGCCGCTGGATCATGCACTTATTTATCTCGTCCAAGTCGTTCTTCGTCGTCGCGTACGAGTTCATAGGCTGGTCGGAAGGTGGTTGCTTGGGCGTCGACGGCCAGGGCTGGGTTGGGTCGCGTGTTGGTTACGCCGCCGAGGGAGGAGTAGCCTTGCTGGTAGAGGCTGCAGAAGGGGACGTGGAGAGATCGGATGAACTTGACGCATATTAGTGAAAAGGCGGTAAAATAGTCTGGTAGGTGTTTATAGCGGGCAAAGGAGGGGAAAACGAAGAATAAAGAAAAAAAAAAGAGGGAAAAATAAAAAAGAGAAAAACCTACAGTCCAGACATCGACATAATGCCAGTCGAGTATAGGATTCACCCGCATAAATTGCGGCCAGTCCTCATCTGTCGGGGCAAACGGGGTCAGAAACTCGCAGTATGGGTCGGTGCGCCGCGTGCCCATGAAAATGGCCTTGATCATGGGCTTGTCGGCTTGATACGCCTCGAGGGCATGCCGCATGGGCAGCGCATAGCGCGCCAGGTCGAGGTGGTATTCCTTTGTGGTGCGCGTAACGAAATCTTCGACCTCGGGGAAAGGATCTGGCGGTGCGATGTAAATGGCTTGGAGGGTCGGCGGCGGGTTCTTGCTGTGCACACAGGCATCGGCGCCATTGGTCGTGGGGATGTTGTTTGTGGTGGTGGTGGTGGTGGCGGTGGCGACGGTTGAGGGGTCGTAGATGGCCGGTAACGAGGCGAGAATGAGGACGAGCAGGACGAGGCAATCTTTGCCGCCGTTGTAGGACAAGGACAGCTCGGCGGGCCTGGCAGCGGAAGCGTGGTGAGCGGTAGCAAGAGGAAGGGATTCGCAGACGGTGGCTTGTGGGAAAAGAGCAGGAAGGCTTGGGAGGGTGATGAAAAGCAAAGGAAATAAAAATTAAGACAAAAGCGGGAAAGCACAAGCAAACCCATGGCATTCACGTACCCGTACCGACGCAACGCCTCTTCCACAACCTCGAGTGATGCGCGAGTCTGCGTCTGTGTTCTCCTCAGGGTGCTGGTGTCGTCGTCGGCCAGAAACTGCTGCTGGTCCAGAAAGGCGAGGACCTTGCGGCGCAGCGTGAAGCAAATGTCTGGAAGAGGGCGGGCGGCTGCGGCTGGGGCCACGACATGGCCGTTTTGCGTCATGCGTTGCGGTGTCTTGGAGGTTTGGATGGCCTGGATGGACTGGATGGGGTGCGGGGGCGTGTGCAGCATGTCGGGGGGAGAAGAAGCGTCGCAGCTGCAGGAGGATGGGTGCTGTGTTGACGCAATGGCGGCGGGCGGCGGGCGGCGCAACGTTGAAGTGAAAGACGAGGCGAATGTTGAATGTGGATGTGGATGGTGAATGTTGTGTCGAATGTTGAAGCAGGAGCAATTGGGAATAGTGGCGATGCCGGCGGGGAGAAATCAAAAGTCCTCGGGCCTGACTGGATTGACGGGAGGATACAGCCAGCTGGTAGTAGCAGGAGTTGTCTGGTAGCTTCAATGTTCCTACTTTAGGTGGTAGCTGGGGCGGACTGGAGGGGACCGCGGGGCGGGGAGCGGAGGGACAGGGACCAGCAGGGGCCAGACAGGGCACGACCACGGGGCACGACCACCACAGGGCACCCACCACAGGGCACCCACCACAGGGCACACGACCACCCACCACAGGGCACACGACCACAGCACACGAAAGACAGCCGTCAATTCAAGCAAACGCACACGCATGCATGCAGTGATCAGCACATGCATGCCAGCTTTATTGACTGACCAGGCCCCCCCCCCGTCAACGGCACAAAGATCTCCGTGCTCCGATTGGCTCCATTCCAGGCCCAGCGCCTCATCGGTGCTTTCCTCCAAGTAGCAGGCCGCAGCAAGTCGGACCTTGGGAGTCCCCGAACCCCGCCGCATGCATCTATTATCTATTGCATCTGTTTATGATCTGAGTCATCTGACTCAGAATAATCGCCCTCGGCCAGCTCCCCCACCCAACACGGACTAACACGCGAGGCTCATCCAAGTGCGCAGCATGTTTATTAGCATGCAGACGACTTTCGCCTATCTGACGGTATATTTCAACTGGCTCATTCTCACGGGAATGCATTCGCTGCAGACGTCATGTTGCAACAAGGACGTGGTGCTTAGGGTTGGGGTTAGCGTCGGCGTGGTCAGGCTGCTATCGAGGCAACACAACGGCGTCTTCTCCCCCGTTGCCAACATGAAAGCTCTTCCGTGGCTGGACATGTACTTCGAGGACTTGACCAAGCCAGTCAGAAACCATGATGAAGTCGTTCAATGGCAATTGGCCAAGCTGACATTAGCCTTCTTCTGCGACGGGTTACTGAGAACCACGTCTAGCCACAGAGCCGCTCTTTCTAAGGGATGCCTCCGTACCTGTTAATATTTTCTTAGCCTTGTTGGCTAAGCTGTGAAAAAATTATAGCTAGGTACCAAGGTGTAAGCCTTCTCGGCGCCCAAGAGATACGCATTCAAGGCGCAACTTATAATCATGTTCCTTCCCCCCCCCCCCCTTATTGTCCATCCAAAAAACACATTGCCAAAAAAACTACTCTGGGCGCTCAACCACCTCCCATCAACACCAATGTACCAAAACAGACCAAAGTCTCCTAGAAACGTCGACGCCAAATCTCCGAATGCCCTGCCCTTCCTGCGCTGCGCACGTTTGCATCCGAGTGTCGGGCCATGACGTTCAGACCGCGCGCTTAGTTGGCATCTGCTCGGCTTGGCGACCAACACACATGGCGCCGAGGTGAAACAGCGAAACACATCCCACGTGGGTTTCGGTGCCCGGCCCGCGTGTGTCTGAGTCTCGGCTCTGGGCTCTGGGCTCTGGGCTCTGGGGTGCAGGTGGCGAATCGGCAGTGCTTTGGGGGCGAGTCGGGACTGGCACATCTGCGACAGTGGTGTGGTGTCTGGTGTGGTTGAAGGGGGTGCTAGCATGGGCGCTAGGGATTGAATGATGCTCTGCGTGGGGGATGTGTTTGGGATGGGATGAAGAAGGTCTTGGGTTGTTTGGAGGGGTTATCTGGTGGTGGTTTGTGGAGTTGGAATTGGAGATGTTGTGTTGTATATCTACACATACACACACACACACACACACACATATTTATATATTTATATTTACATATATATATGTATATATTTACATATATATATTTACATATACACTTATGTATACACTTACATGCTTATAGTATACTATAACTGTGTATATAAGTCTTTTTATACATACATTATATACACTATACATTTACGTCCATCATGCCCTCCCTCCTCTCCCTCTGCCTCTCCTGCCTCTCCATCATCCCACTCTCCCACGCCACAACACCCAACCCGCCCGCCCTCCTATCCGCCCTCGGTCAAGATGCCGACCTCTCCATCCTCTACCACCTCTTTAACAGCACCGGTGGCTCGTCAGGCACGCCCGCGCCAGATCTCGAAGACCGCTTCAACAACCCCCGCGACGGGCTCTACCGCATCGTCTTTGCCCCGACCAACAGCGCTTTTGCAGCGCTGCCCCCCGCGACGCTCGCCCGTCTCACTCAGCCGACCTCGTACGAGCTTCTCGTTGCCCTGCTGCGCACCCACCTGTCCGATCCGGTGACAGGCCCTCTGGCCGTAGAGGCGCTTCCGGACCGCACGTTCCGCTCCGTCGAGGGCTTCCAGCTCCTGGTAGCGGGCAACGGCTCCGTAGTCAGCAACCCGGGCGTCCTGAGCTCCGACCCGGACAACGTGCCGCTTCCGGCTCCGCAGGCGAACCTCGTGCGCCGCGCCTCCTCCTCGTCTTCTGTCAACTCATCCGGCCCCTTCCTGCAGGGCATCCAGGCCGCCAACGGGGCCATTTTCAAAATCGACAGCCTCATCAACCCATTCGCCACCTTTTTCGGGCGCGACCACCCCCGTTCCGCGTCCCTACCTCCCCCCGTGGTCCTGCCGAACCAGAACCACAGCGCCGTCACCATGGCCGACGTGCTCTCCTCGGACGAGGACCTAACCGGCCTGCACGACATCCTCACAGCCATTGCGCCCGATTTCGTGCAGCGGCTGGCGCTGTTCCCGCACGACACGAGCGGCACCACCGCCATGAAGACGACGACGACGACGACGACGATGGTGTTTCTGGCGCCCGGGAATAACACCACCTTGAGTCGCGTCGAGTCAGCGACGTGGCCCTTCAATGCGGGCCTGTCGCGCCATCTCCTGCTGGGGGGCTTTGGCGAGCTTCGCGGCCAGACGGACGGCAGGGTTGGGATTGAGGTGGCGGGCACGGACAGGACGATTGCGGTGCAGGGCGATGTGGTGGGCAATGCGAGGGTGGTGCGGAGAGTGAGGGCTGGGAATGGGGAGGATTGTGAGGCGGTGGATGGATCCGATGGTTTAAAGGATTTTTTTATTTTTATCTTTTTTTCCCTACTTTTTTTTACTTGCTTGTTTTGGCGTGTTCTTTAGCATTTGGGATGGATACATGTTTAGCTAACAACAGCGGCATAACTTGTGCCTCTCAACGCCGTGCAGTCGAGGTACCTGATTTACATCTACGTAATATATCGTGGAATAGAATCTCACAAACATCCACACTAAACCCATATGCCAAAATTCAACTTACCCGTAGCCCTCAGCCGAGCTAGCCCCTAATGCGGCATCCCAGAAAGCCCAGTCATCCAAACATGGGAATCCGAAACACAATGCCATGATGACCAGATGCAATGCCATACGGAATGTGCGTGCCTGGTCGGCCTGTCCCGCACGGAAGGGGGGCTGAACTTTATGCATGTGAACATTCCACCTGCTATCAGTTTTGAGCAGCTACATTATTTACAATGACAAAGACACACCACTCTTTATGCTTGTTGACTCTCTTTTCCATTTTACTTTATTTTGTATTTGTAAAAAAAAAAAAAAAATGGAAAGACAGAGAGAGAGAGACAAAACTACAGTCACTGTTCTACCGTGAAAGACATCTACCCCGCAATAATGACTCTACCAGGGCCTGCTTAAGGATATGTCGGCCGCGAACGTCTTTGGTCAGATTTTAGCTCGGGCTAGCTCATCATTTTTTTTTTCTTTACTTGGATTACAAATCCGTCTTGCTTTGTGCGATGGCAATCGATTAGGCACTTGTATATTACCATGCGCGCAATACAAAGTAAGGTGCCTTGGTAGATATATAGCCTCGTCCCCGTTCAATCTAGTCCTATGCCGAAAGAGTGTATATTTTCGGCCTCGTCATTGAACCATTGCACTACTCTTTGCACCTACTTCTATTTCCATTCCATCCTCTAGCCTTTTCTTTTCTTTTTTCTTTTTTTTTATTCTTTTTAGCATTTAAAAGCCATGACACGCCTTTCCTCCCTTCTCGGCTGTCTGGCCCTCCTCGCCAACGCACACGCCGACGCCATCACCCCCCCGCATAATTCGCACAACCGCCAACAATCATCCACGGGCTGCGGCACCAAGCACACCTTTGCCGGCAAGACGCGCGAGTTCAGCTTCGACAGCGGCGGCTACCCGCGCACATATAGGCTGCATCTGCCGTCCAGGTACGACGCCGAGCGGGCCACGCCGCTGCTGCTGGCGTATCATGGCCATGGGAAGAAGGTGGTGGAGTTTGAGCTCGAGACGCGCTTTTCGGATGAGGGGGTGAATCCGGACATGATTGCTGTGTATCCGGTTAGTGTGAGTGTAGGTATTTTTTTTATTAATCCTTGTCTGCTTTTTACATTATCTTAATCGTACACACAGAGCAGCTGGCAGGGCGCACCATACGCCAACCCAGACGTCGACGACGAGGCCTTCACCATGGACCTCATCGCCCGCATCAAGGACGAGTTTTGCATCGACGCATCGCGCGTGTACGCCACGGGCCACTCCAACGGCGGCGGCTTCTGCAACGTGCTCGCGTGCTCGCGCGACGCGGGCCCCCAATTCGCGGCGTTTGCGCCCATCTCAGGCGCCTTCTACTCCGAGTTCCAGAGCAACGACAAGTGCCATGCGGCGAGCTTGCCGCGGCCGATGCTCGAGGTGCACGGCACGGCAGACAGGCAGATTCCCTACGACGGGCGCGCGTCGGGCGGACATGGGCCTCTGGTTGGCATCCCGGCGTGGGTGAAGGGGTGGGCGAGGCGGAACGGGTGCGGCGCCCCGCTGGCCACAGATCTGGGCCGCGGCGTGCACGACGACAGATATGAGTGTGGCGGGGTGGCTGACGGGCTGGAGCACATCAGGGTTGAGGGCATGGGCCATGCATGGCCGGTGGCTGGGTCGCCTCTGCAGAATGTGTCGGCCAAGGTGGTGGAGTTTTTGAACAAGCATCGCCGGCAATGAGGAGCCAGTACGCAGTGATGAGGCAGGTGAGCAAAGCACAAAGGACGGAGATGCAGGATTCAGGAACAAGAAAAAGAATGGAGCGCGGGAGGGGGGGCCCCCAAGCGGGAGTCTTATTAAGGATCACCAATGACGAACCACGACCCACGCACAGCTGATGTATGCATGTATATACTAACATGTACATACATTATCCATTCAGCGCAATGGCGTGCCCAACAAGCAGACCATTCATCCGAGCAATTCTGTCCCGTGTCCGACGTTCACACGCAAAATCAGACCAGACTGCCCTTCAGGCAGCACTCGCTTCCGTCAAAGTGGCATTCAAGGGGACCAAGAAGAAAACTGCACAAATGCCGAGTTGGTTAAGCGGCGCCAAGGTGCCATTGTAGGAACATTTGCAGAAAGCGAACACAAAAAAAAAAAGAAAGAAAAAAAAAGATCATAATAAATGAAAAAAAAAATATAAATAAATAAATAACTCAATCCTCTTCTGCCTTTTCCCAGGCACCGCTGCACATGTCCATGTCCATCAGCTGAGGTCATCCCCGTCGGCCCGCGACCAGCGCAGCAGCCAAGGCCCAATAACCGACGGGCCGATCAACACACATGCAACATGCAACAAGGCTAACAAGGTTGATGCATAAAACATAGGGCAGACGGAAATGTTGCTCTTTCCATGTTTGTTGTTTTGTTCTGCAACTGTGATTATCTGCAGCTCCACGGCCTCCCACGGGGTCCACTCTGGAGACCCTGGAAAAATTATCAAGGTGCCAGACCAGACCTTGTCAATGCCACGAAAGCGGAAGGAACCTCGAATTAACCTGGAAGAGATAACAGCAGGAGAGAGAAGAAGGCGATACGGAAAAATAAACAGCACCAACAAATAACTGGACGGACTGGCCGGCCGTCGTAGTAGCCAATGCGTGCAGGCACCTTCCCGTCTGTCGCTCCTGCCGCCAAGTGGCACTTTTACGGAGGAGGAAGGAGTGGTGGCCCTGCCATAATATTCTCCGCAAAAGTTGGGCTATATTCGAAACAGTCTGTCTGTGGCACTAACGTAAAACGAAAAAAAA
>SRPT01000082.1:0-60579 GCA_018360205.1 Claviceps digitariae
AATACTATAAAGTTATAGTATAATAAATTAAAAATAAATTAATAAGTAATTATTTAATAATTATTTATTAATAAATTCTTAGAGTTATATATTATAAAAGAATATATATAGAGAAGAAAGGAAGGTAGGGTTATATAGTAGAGGGAGAAATCTATTTTTAGAAGTATACTAAGGGAATTAGGCTAGCTAACTATAGCCACTTAAAAAGTGGAGCAACTCTTAGGTGAACTAGAGGACTAACCCTCATGTTATCTACCCCCTCATTGATTCCAGGAGCAACAGAAGCGTGGTTACAGTTACCAACTTCAAACGTCTCTATAGCAACTAAACACGAGCGTACATGACAATCGGCGTCTTCCAGTCGTGTACTCGTACCATTCTCCAGCGTCATAGAGGTATTGCCTCAACTTCTAAAAATGGTCTGCATTGTGTCGACCTGCCTATTGCATCTATTTACCTATCACGGGTGGAAGCCAGGTCGCCACAATTCGTCGTCAGATGTCTCCACTTCGTAAAGCAGAAAAGCATCTATACATCCATCATGTTTCGATGAAGATCGGTACATGATTTCTAGATTGGCTAATAAAGCATGCTAGCTCAAATTTGCAGCAGTCAAGGTGAGCAGATCGATTCCTCACCGCCGCCGCATGCCTTTATCCAACTACAAAAATCATAAACCCGCTCGTCCTGCATTAAAACCCCTTTCTTTTCTAAACCCAGTCCCGAAGCCCAAGTCCCATCATTATTTTACATGATTTAGTCGTAACAAGCGTCCGCATTAGTCCATCATTACAGGTCAAAAACAAGCAGCACAATAGCGAACCCACCAGAATCGCATGTCAACTCAGAGTTCCATAACCAAAGAGCTTATTCGTACAAAGAAAAGCAAATTTTTCTGTCTTTTTAGATACCACAGTCATGTAGCGGAATATGCCAAAAATTCGCACACAAGGACGTATCAAGAAAAAAAGAGAAAATCATGTGCTGCTGAAGAACATGCCGTCATTGTTCGTAAACATGCTAACAGCGTCCTCAAACTCATCGTCAAATTTGTTCAGCAAGAGCATGTTCGGATCACGGTCCAGCTGTAATAGACCATCGTCGCGGCTGAATTGGAGGAGCAAGTCGTCTTGAGCGCTCATGCCCATAGACAAAGTTCCGGTCAGGTCAGACGCTCCCATCATTGCAGTGGCGGATGACATGACATCCAGTTCGTCGACCACGGCTGAGGAGTTGGCTTCCATGTCGAAAAACTGTCCTGGAGGCGGCGATGACGATTTTGATAGCTCGGGTGGCGTGTTGTATTGGCTGATGGTGCTCTTGGCTGGTGTTGCTGGATGTGACGGTGCTCTATCCATGATTGCTTCTGGAGACACATATGAGTGCACGCTGACAACTGGAGACGATATGGTCACAGGGTGTTTGGCGTTTCTCGGGGCAAAAACTGGCATCGGCGCCGTTGACATGGATGGCATCAAATGGATTCCGTTGCCAGGCATGTCTAAATCCATCATCCCGTTGACCGCATTGTATTCGTCTTCTGGAGAGTTGGGTGCCGAGCTGTCCGAGTATCCAGAAAAAGAAGAGACCGAGCTGATGGACATATTTTTCTTCCTCGTTCTGGCAGACTTTTCTAATCTTGATTCCATTTCGGGGCGGTTCTTCCTCGGCCGACCTCGCTTCACGACTTTCCGCACTACTCCGTCAAAGGCGCCGATGCACATTCCACGTTGACGATGTCTTGTGAGAGCGTCATGGCGAGCAAAACTGTTGCCACACTCACAGGGATACGGCTTGACACCGGTATGGATCTTGGCGTGCCTCTTGAGATCATGCTGGCGGACGAAGCACTTGAGACACGTGGGGCATTGGTACTGTCGGTCGTTGAGATGCGTCTGGACGTGCGACTTTATGTTCTCCTTCCTGCCAAACTTCTTGCCACATTCCTCAAATATGCATGTCCACTTGCCCTCGGTAGTCTCTGGGCTGAGAATATACTGCGAAATCTCTTCCAGAGTCACACCGGTATCTGTGCGAGTCTCTTCAATGACAATGTCCGCGATGCTGGCAGCACTGACAATGCTAGCAACAGACTCCGTTCGGCGATGAGGCGAAGTTTTCCTCGACGAGTTCACCGACTCGGGGCGGAAAAGGACTTGCATTTCAGGTCTTCCCCCGAGAGCAGCTTCATCAAAAAATATGTCATCGCGTGTTTCAGGTGACGCTCGTTTTGAATAGTCTGATGCGGAGTGCGATGCATCGGATTCGTAGTAATTCAGTGCGTCCCTTCGGTCCTTCTCAGTTCCGATAAACTCGTTTCGTATCATGTGCATGGCCATGAAGTCTGGATGCTGGCTCTGAGCATTGTGAAACTCCTCAGAAATGGTGGTGGTTCTTGGTGAGCTAGGCACAGCAGCCTCTTGTTCTGCTTGCTGAATCATTTCCGCAAACATTGACTGCGCCTTCTGGCTAGAATGATTGCTCCGGGACGGTCTTATAGTTTCCTCCATTGAATCGTCATAGTTCTGAGAGAACCTTGACAGGCGTGCTTCTTGTTTGGCCACACGATCATGGGGAGTGTTTATTGGAGTAGGGGGTAAATAGCCTGGCAAGCGAATTTAGCAAGGTGCGAGATGAGTTTTCCATTCAGTTTCTTGTAGCTTACTGTTTCCATCCTGATTTAAAGGAGTAGTAGGTCTATGAGCGCTTTCCATGCCTATATTCTCAAACTTGTTTACACGCTCCATGATGCCATCACTGATCCGCCTAGAGTTCCGCCGAGAGGAGGCCTCGTCGCATATTGACCAAGCCTGATCAGCATCGCTGTCTGGAAAATTAATAAAGGTGGGCGTTGATAAAGCACTGTCATGAGAATACAGGTCAAAGTTCTTGCTCTCAGCCATATTGTTGGCGAAGTTGTCATGGTTCTTCTGCATCATCATGTTCCATTGACTACCATTGTACGGGAACTGTACAGGCACCGTATCGAAGCATGATGCGTCAAAGCGTTGTGACTGGGGAGTACCATGAGGCGACATCAAGAAGCTTTCACCATCTTTCGGTGCCATGGAGGCGTAGTGGAGTTGTTGGGGGCCCGGGCGTGCTTGAATGCGTTGCTGCTGCGCTTCTTGCAGAATGTGATGCTGCGAAGTATTTGCTAATCCTGTCATGTTAGTATCAATTCTTACCTTGTTGATTCCCTGCTGTGTCGTATGTTGCATCATCTGATTTCGCCTGGTATCCAGGCTGAGACCACGGCGATGAGCCATGGCTTGTCGTCTCGTGTTGGCATCTGGCAACTGTGAGATAGTCATGCCGTCGAATGCAGAGGGTGTCGAATTCTGGCGGCGGTGTTGCCTCTGCCTGGCATGCATACTCGTGGGCGGATTGGACAGCATACTGTTGTGCAAGAGAGTCCGGATAATGGAAGTTGTCGTCGGTTGGGAACCGTTTGGGTCCGAAACTGGATATGGTGTTAGCAACATTCAGATATTTCCGATTCCTGCTGCCAATGCATCAAAGCTTTACCTCACGCAGCGCAAGCACAGAGCGCCGGGCTTGAAAGTGTCGTTGTGCTCAGTCGAATTCGACTGTGGCACAATTTCTTTGGTCTTTGACTTATAAGAGAAGCCTTATTCAGGCTGCAGAGTGTTTCAACGAGAAAGGTTGGGGCCGCTCGAGATGCTCAACCTCCGAAGGTGGGATTTTATTTGAAACTGATATTTTTTCAACTGATATTTGAAGCTGTATATGTCACAACGTTGAAATTATGTGAACTGGATTCAAGCCGCAGATATGAGTGGACGGGTTTGCATGGGAGTTGGTTCAATGTGATGATCCCAGTCATTGTTGACTTGGTCACCAGGGCAACGACATGAGCCACACACATCACGTCACCACGTCACCACGGCGCCCGATGACACAGTATAGCCAGAACGTCTCACAGATATCAATCATCTCTGTTTTGGTTCCCCTTGGTTTCTCGATACAGCAGAAGTGTGTCTGTCATCGATTATGGCATGGACTTCAAAGCTTGCTGACAGCGTTGAGAGCAGCTGTAGCGTGAGCAAGGCTGAGAGTCTGGCAAGTTCTTTCAATACAAATGTTGCCTGCAACACGCTGGAGATTGAATTCTATTCCATCCAAAAGAGCGGCCATTAAACCCAGTGAGGCTCATCTTATTTCATCGTTGTAAACATCTCTCGAACATGCAGGTGCTCGTCGCATCCTCAGTGTCGGGTGAGACACAACTTGATATTCCTTGGTTGCCAGGACACAGATAATGGATATGACCCGATGAAGAAGAACTGGACCTGTAGCTGTAGACTACTTTACTCTATGTACTGAATCCTGTGTATTTTTTCCAAAAGTATTGCTGGTGTTGGACATTCTGGTGCGCCCAGAGTGCACTTTGGCTACACGCCGCCTACCCTGAAGACGGCTCTTAATGAACTCTACCAATTGAAAGAGGTGATTTGAGAAGAATTAAACTCTGCACCATGACGCATCCATGGGCCTCTAGAGTAGTGCAGCGAGATGGACGTTGTTCGCTAGTACGGAAAGTACAACATCAAGTATGGCGAAAGGAGAGTTCCTCTTTTAAACAATTATACAATTTTAATGCCACAAAAAAGTATCTACATTATAAGCACTTTTATGCTTACTAATATCCCTTTGGTGCCGAGAAGGCTACATTTCGTACTGACCCGCTTTATCCACTAATTAAAACATCTGCATTAAGGGTACCTTGCGCGCACACTAATTTATACTATAATATAAGTTCTAATAATACCTTAAGTTATAAAGAGATACATTATAAGTCTTACAACCCTATTGTGAGAAATTATAGCACGTGTTACGTGCTAAATACTACACGTAAGTTGTTAGGTTCTACGCAATATACGTGGAACGTCATAAGGTTATAAAGTAAAGAACACATAAGTTATAGTTAGGTAGTTAAGTGTATATAAGGTTAAAGTTATCTTCTCCTATCTAGGTATGGGATTCTTCCTTTATAGGGAAGAATCCTGTAACCTGTTTTGCTATGTAATAGCATGTATTATTATTCGTGCTAACAATAAATTCGTGGTTAAAGGCCTTAATTATTAGTTACCCGGAGACCTCCTTAGTGTTCCACTAAGGAGACCACAAAACCTTGGGACAACCATATTATAAGTGGGACACCTAACCACACTAGCCTTATTATTTTTCTTAGCATTCTATAGTAAAATTTACATTACTTAACTATAATAATGCGTCTATGCTATAATATAGCAGTATTAATTCTTAGATTTTATTATTACTACTGCTTATAAGGTCTTATAGTTATAGGGAATTATAGTTAACCTACCTATAAATTCCTTATAGCTATGCATAAGGTCTTTGCAAGCTTCTCTAGTATATAGGGATTACTTAAATAGTATCTCTAGGCTTTATCCTTATTATTAAATCTTAGTGTAAGCCACTATAGATATTTATAATGTATTAAAATTAGCAGTTTCTTAAGTAGTTAATAAGATGCTTTAACTAAGCTATAATTCCCTTAGTAAGCTATAAGTAGGGTATTAATTAGGCTAGCTACTAAACCTTATAAGCAATAAAGATAATGCTATAGTTACTTATATTTAATAAATATAAAGAGGTGGTTTTCCTGCCTCTAAATACTAAGTTAAAAAAGCTATAAATACATTATAAATATATTATAACCCCTTACTTAAGCCTATAAGTAAGATATAGTATTCTTAATAAATTAGAAGCTACCTAGAGCTTTAAATTACTATAATTAAGGCTATTAAGAAGTCTTAGAAGGCATTCTAAGCTCTTAATCCCTTATATATATAGGAATTCTTTAACTACTTTAAAGAGCTTATTATAAACTATAGAATTAGCCCCTTAGAGTGCTAAAATAAAGATAAATACAGTATTTAGCTTAAATGCCTTTATAAATATATATAGATTATAATTATAGCTATTTCTTTAAAAAGAAAGCGCCCTAAGATTTTTAACCCTTTAAATTATAAGTCTTTAACCCTTATTACCTTTATAAATGCTATTAGTAATGTAATTCTACTATAGCTAATATTCTAAATATACCTAATAGAATTATAGGCTAAGATTAAAGCTAATAAGAATATACGCTTTATATAGTTTCCTACTAGCTTTAGTAGTTAGGCTACTACTTTTAACTAGATTTATAACTTTAATAAGTAGTCTTAGATATATTCTATATAGGCATAATATATAGGGAAGACTCTTGCTTAGTAGTTTAAGTGTAATAAGTAGCTTTGCAAAAAAGCAAGGCCTTAGGTTAATAATATTATAAAGCCTTTTTAGTATTTTTATAATTAAAAGATCTATAGGCTCCTTATTATTAATAGCTTTATAGAGTATAGTAGCATTAACTTTATTAAGTACTATATTAAATTTAATATCCTTATTATTATTTTCTTACCTTACTTAATATATCTCCTTTAGCTGCTTAATATAAAGGTCTTTTAGCTACTTAAGGCATTATATTAATAAGTAATTTAATAATTCCTTCTAGAAGGGAATTTATTCTTTATAAGGATATAATTCCTTAAGGCCTTTAATTAGGTATTTAAAAAGGGCTTCTTATATTATAATATTATAACTAGGTTTAAGAAAAGTAGTATTTATCTAATGAATTTAACCCTAATTATTAATAAGCTACTTTATAATTAATAAAAGGCAGGCTCTAATATTAACCTAGCCTTCCTAAGCCTTCTTCCTTATAAGAATTAGTTCTATTATGCCTTATAAGCTCTCTTTAATATATATAATAAATATAGTAAGCTTCTTTCCTCTCCTACTTATAAAGGTTTTTAGTATACTAGTAAAGTTATATTAAAAGCTTTAATACTAGAGGGTTAAGTTAAGAGCTTTATTAATAACTACTATTAATAGCTTAAAAAGCTTATAAACTAGCGCTACTATAGTAAAAGAGTATAACTAAGTAGCTAATTTATTATAAGCATTAGCCTTACTAATATATATAAATAATATAAAAAGACTCTTTAAGTAGTAGTAAAGAAAGAATCCTAATATTAGCTTATAAATATATACTTTATCCTTAAGTAGGAAATTATAAAATTTAGAGTATAGTAATAAGAGAATCCTTATATTTTTATTAATAGCTAGCTTTAAAAAATAATATTTAAAAAGTAGCTTATAGCTATAGGAAAAAATATAAAATACCTCTCTCTTAAAATAAACTATAAAACCTATAATAAGCTTTTTAGCTACTAAGATAATAGCTTTATAATTAATATAAACCTATTACTAAAAGTCCTTAAGATATAAAGAGCTATAAAAAGAGAGGTAAAGCTACTATTATTAATACTTCTATTTGCTAATAACCTATATAATTTATATAGTAATAATATAGTTAACTTTAACCTTAGTAGTAGCTTTAATAATTATAATAATAAAGAGCTTAATAAGTTATAAAAGTATATATAGTCTTTACTACTACTATACTTACTATACCCTAGCCCTTAAGAGCCTTAAGAGCCTTAAAAGCCTTAATATAAGCCTTAATATAAGCCTTAATATAAGCTAGTATAGAAGAGGCTTATATAAAAGCTTAAGGAAATGTGGTAAGAGTTTATAGAAGGGAGGAACCTAGGAAGGAGCACCTAATAGATTAGAATTATATATAATTCTCCTAATAAATTAGTTATATTATATACCTTAGCATAGGAGCGGCCCTTTTAGGCTATAGCACCTATAGACTTAGCTTAGCCTCTTTAAAAAGGCCCTAAATCTAGTCTTTTTTTTAATTCTATTGTAAAGAATATATAATAAAGCCTTAATTAGTAAAAAAATAGTGGTTATAATAGATATTTCTACCTATAACTATACAAATTATATATAGTAGCCTAGCATATATTATCCTTAGCTACCTATAGCCTAGCCTCTTTAAAAAGGCCTTAAATCTAGTCTTTTTTACTAATTTTATTATAATAAACACACTACTAAGGCTTAAGTTATTATTAGCCTTAGTTATGCATAATAAAAATAGTGGTTGTAATATAAAATACGTGATTTTCTAGGCCGCGCCCGCTAAATTATATGTAGGGGTCTAGAACGGGTTGTCCTACTTATAATGTGGTTGTCCTAAGGTTTTGTGGTCTCCTTAGTGGAACACTAAGGAGGTCTCCGGGTATTATAAGCTTTCTAATAAATTCTAATAAAGATACTGCTAGAAATTATAAGGCTAATTTATTTTTATAAGTAGTATTTTAAATTCGTTATATAATAATTTTATAGGAGATATTTTAAGAAGTTACTATCCCCTTAGAGCCCATAAGGCTACATTTTTATACCCCCCCGCTTTATTAACCAGTAAAAACAGCTGCATTAAAGGTACTTTGCACACACACTAATTTACACTATAATAAAAGTCCTAACAATACATTAAGTTATAAAGAGCTACATTATATATCTTATAACCCTATTTTATAAGATTATGCCTTTTTTACTAATTAAGGGCATTATTAGTAGTAAGCTTAGTTAGTAGCTCTTAATAAATTCACGGTTAAAGGCCTTAATTATTAGTTATTATAAGCCTTGTAGTAAATCCTAATAAAGGTTTTGTAAGTAGTATTCTAAATCCGTTATATAACGATTTTATAGGAGATGTTTTAGGAAGTTACTGTAGGTTACTTAACTTTACTCTAATAAGCCACTGAGGAAAAGCGGGGGGGTACAAAGGTGTGGCCTTATGGGCTCCAAGGGGATAGGTTACTTAACTTTGCTTTAATAAGCCACTACGGAAAAGCGGGAGTGGGGTACGAAGGTGTAGCCTTCTCGGGGCCTACTAATGTCTTAATGTATATAGAAACACTTAAATAAAAAGTTAAGACTTATTATATGCTATGAAAGTATAATTAAATATAAGTAATAATTAATAAGTTTTATGAAAATAAAAAATGTAGGTTTTAAAAGTTCTGAGAATCTTAAGGTTTCTAAACTAAAATAGTTAAAACTTTTATAGCTTTATTTAATTAAATCTATACTTTAATTAGCTATAGTATAACTAATAATTAAATTTTTTAATAGCTAAAAAAGCTTTAACATTAGATAAAATAACTTGAAATTCAACTTGCTGGTTGCAATACTAGCTACCTACCTATTTAATAATATAAATTGTCCGCGTAATCGCGCGACAAAATCCTGTAACCCCTGTCCCTAGGACAACGTGACGCCTTCTGCCGGACCGCAGTGCACACATTGTCTTCTCTCTCCTGCCAAATCCCGGGCATCTCCATCCGAGAGACTTGGCTTACCCATATTCTTTATCCGGCTTTACCAATTGCGGTGACCGTGACACCCTTTTTTCTGCTCACCTCATCCACAATCGCTTTGGCAGTCCTCATTTTGCGTACGCTTAGCCGTCGCCGCCGCTCACAATGTCGGGCAACACCATGAGGGGGACAACGTCCCATCGTAATCAGCCCAGGGGAGCCATCCCCTTCAACAACAACAGTCCAGTCAACTCAAACATTCCGCGCCCAGTTCTAGATCCTCAACCCAATGAGTCGAGCTCATCTGTCAGTGCTAGTAGACAGAAGCAAACCAAGCGTGATGAGGTACGTGCATTGCATAGGGCCACCGATTTCAAGAAGAGTTGCACCTACACGTTACACCCCAGTGATGACAAGTAAGCTTTGAGGGCGCGGGCACGGCATTACTGACACGATTTGTTCCAGGCTATTCGAAGAAAGATGGAGAACGATCTCTCCAAAAAGAAGCATCTCACGAACCGAGCCAGACATACCCGTAAAGCCCCCCCTGGCACAGTGTTAGCCCTGAAGCCTAGTCCTGCTCTGCAAATAAAGCCCAATACGACGGTATCCGAAGCTGCTCAGCTCATGGCTGCCAAACGAGAAGATTGCGTCTTAGTTACCGATGACGATGAGCGCATTGCCGGCATTTTTACGGCCAAAGATATTGCTTTTCGTGTAGTGGGAGCGGGCCAAAAGGCCGCCAATGTTACCATCGCGGAGATTATGACGAAGAATCCGCTATGTGCTCGTACTGATACCAGCGCAACTGATGCTCTAGATTTGATGGTGCGTAAGGGATTTCGTCACTTGCCAGTTATGGATGAGAACCAAGATATCTCTGGTGTTCTTGATATCACGAAGTGCTTCTATGATGCTATGGAGAAGCTTGAGCGGGCATATTCTTCTTCGAGGAAGCTTTATGATGCCTTGGAAGGTGTTCACTCTGAACTTGGCTCTACCCAGCCTCAACAAATCATTCAATATGTTGAAGCCTTGCGATCAAAAATGTCTGGTCCAACATTGGAGTCGGTCTTGAACGGCATTCCACCAACCACAGTCAGCGTAAGAACTTCAGTCAAAGAAGCTGCAGCAATGATGAAGGAGAATCACACCACCGCTGTATTGGTTCAAGATGCTGGTGCTATCACTGGCATCTTTACTAGCAAGGACGTGGTTTTACGTGTCATTGCCCCTGGCCTTGATCCTGCAAACTGCAGCGTCGTTCGTGTTATGACTCCCCACCCTGACTTTGCACCTATGGACATGACCATTCAAGCTGCTCTCCGTAAAATGCATGGTTAGTCAAACATCCAAACCCATTTGATACAATTCATTGTCCAAGCGCTGATATGTCACCAGACGGACACTATCTGAATCTTCCTGTTATGAATGGTGAAGGAGAGATCGTTGGCATGGTTGACGTACTCAAGCTCACATACGCGACTCTGGAGCAAATTAACACAATGTCGAGTGGAGATGGTGAAGGTCCGGCTTGGAACAAATTCTGGCTCTCAATTGACCACGAAACAGAATCCATGATGTCCGGTGATGGAAGTCACAGTCATCACCATACCAACCTTGGTTCACGCATAATGTCTCCTGATGTGAATAGGGATCGGATTGGGGACAGTGTGGCCCCTGGAGATTCTGCCTCTCACGTTGGTGCTGAATCACCACCGCATTCTGTCGCTCCAGAGATCCCTGAGCAGAATCCTGCTGATGTTCCGTTTGCGTTCAAGTTCAAGGCTCCTTCGGGCCGAGTTCATCGCCTGCAAGTCGTAGCATCACAAGGAATGGAGGCTCTTATCGCAGCAGTTGCCGACAAGCTTGGCAACGAAGTTGACTCAATTGGAGGCGCCCCCAGTGTTGATGACGGCAAGATGAGTTGTTCTGGATTTGCGTTGAGCTATATGGACGACGAGGGTGATACCGTGTCCATCACCACAAATAGCGACCTGCTTGAGGCAATCGTGCTTGCTCGTCAAGGACGACGTGAGAAAGTTGATTTGTTCGTTCACGACCCTGAGAAGCCACCAGTTGCCGCGCATCCTGCTATTGAGACACCGGTGATAAGTGCTCCTCCAACATCAACTGCGTCTGGTCTGCGTGAACGTCACAGAGCTTACGACAACGATGAAGACGAGGACGAGGATGAGGAAGAAGATGAAGGACACGCGCCAACTCGACGATCGCGAAGATCAAAGACTGCTGCTGTGCAAGGGCAGCTTGTTACTGGAGTTCCCAACGACCTGTTGCTTCCCGGCGCCATTGTTACTCTTGCCGTGGTCATTGTGGGTGTCTTCACGATAGCAAGGGCTACAAGCAAATGAGAGCAGGTCTATCATGTCATTGTAATACTATTCAAGCGAAGCAGGTCGGCACGTGTGGCCGTCAAAAAATACATAGTACCTCGAATTTCTTTGTCAGTCATGGATAGAAAAGACTTTTTTTTTAATACAGTTGAGTATTAATTATTACTTAGAGTCTTCCCGAGTGTTTCCACTAAAGAGACCACAAAACCTCAGACTAACTACATAATAATGGAATAGTTTATTTAAAAGAAAGCTAAGAAAAAATACTTTGTAAATTAAAATAATATATTATTATTTTTAAATTAGCTTTTCTTTATATATTATAAGATGCCCTTAATTATACATGTATATTTTCTCTAAATAATTTTATAAAAAAATTAAATATCTAAGTATAGTATTCTAAATAAAATAGTATAATAAATATTTTTGACTTTTTATTTAGCTCAACTAGTCAAACTTCATCGGAGGTATAGAATAGGAATTCGTCTTTTTGCATCCAATCAGATTAGTAAGCTAGTAAGCTCCAAGCTCGTGGTGTCATTATCCAACCGGATCGGAACAATTAACAGCCGTCCTCTTTCCAGCTTTGCTACCATCCACTCCTGTCGTTGGCGAACACTCTTGAATTTTGATAAAAGGTATATCCTGTCCTCGCGGACCGACAAAGCCAGCGGATTCTGAGCCGGAAGGTGACAACGAGATGATACCGAGCAATGCTTTCGTGAGGCATGGTGAGTCTACAAATTACCACTTCAACTTTACATTCCTAACGCAATCCATAAAGGCTGCGCATTGGCACCTCCAATGTCGAGATCCGCGCTCAGATTAATGTCGACCGAAGTCAAGACAAAACCCAAACAAGATGCAATTACGCCATCGTGGCCTATGGCGCCAGCGCCGACCGCCACACTCAAAATTGCAGCCGGGGCGTCATCTAAGAAGAGGAAACAGAAGCTTTTGCAAGAATTCATTATGAGCCTTGGGTCTGATTCTACTCAGGAACGTCAGGGACCTTCTTGGACCAAATCACATGCGATTGGACATGCTGGAGCTGTGTTGACACCTGCACAACAATTCGCACAATTCCAGCGACTTCAACAGAAGACCCGAAGTCTTGGATCGGAGGTAAAGAAGCGCTATATCCCTACCGAGTTAATCAGCAACCCTCCTGGGCCAGAAGATGTATCATTGGAGTTGTTGTTGGCATCACAAGCACACATGGGCCATAACACGTCGTTGTGGAATCCAGCCAATTCTCGATACATATATGGTGTTCGACAAGGCATTCATATTATCTCCCTCGAGACCATTGCGGCGCATCTCCGACGTGCTGCGCGAGTCGTGGAGGAAGTGGCTTATAGAGGTGGTATTATCCTCTTCGTTGGCACGCGAAAAGGGCAGATGGAAATTGTGACCAGGGCGGCTGAGCTGGCTGGTGCATGCCACCTCTTTACGAAATGGACCCCTGGAGCAATCACCAACCGAGATGTCATTCTGAAAACACAGGCGACCAAGATCGTGGATCACTTGGATAGCGAGTTGCCCGGCTTCGATTTGTATAAGGGTATGGCCAGACCTCTGCTACCGGATCTAGTAATTTGTTTGAATCCTCTGGAGAACTATACTTTGCTCTACGAGTGCGGGCTCAAGAACATTCCTACGATTGGTGTTATCGATACCAACGTTGATCCTTCTTGGGTCACATACACTATACCTGCGAATGATGACAGGTTTGTCTCCTTCCATTCCTCATTCGGAGTAGCCACCATTCAGAAAGCGTTGCTAATTCGATGGATGTTTTAGCTTGAGAGCCATGGCAGTCGTTGCTGGTGTTCTGGGCAAGGCTGGTCAGAAGGGCAAGGAGCGACGCCTTCAAGATGCGTCTCGCGGCAGCATTTCCTGGGGCATGTCGCCCGAGTTGACAAGACATATTCAAAAGGAAGTCCGGGCTGCTGTCACTAAGCGCAAGGAAGTTATGGGCAGAACGCAGTCGAACATACAGGGGTTTACGGAAGAAGAACAGAAGCTATTGAGGTTGAGAAACAGCGGGGTTGATCTACAAGTCACTGAGAATGAGATGGTCAGTATGATGAGCGAGGCGGCACTACATGACGCCGGAGATGCCACAGTCGCGACAGAAGCTGTGCCTTCAAGCCTCCAGGAGCAGCAGGGGAGCGTGGGTCAGCGACTTGAAGACATTGAGTCGCAACTGCAGCAAGTTTCTCAGCAGACGACGCATATTGAACTGGCCATGGATGAAATTAATACGAATGGAGCGCACTAAGTGTGGACATGTTGGAAATGGTTGTATGATAGGACGGAATCGACCTAGCAAGTAACTTTGGCTGTAGGATAGTATACCCGATTTCATTTCATTGGTTGCTATCGAGTACGGTGTCATCGCGGCGGCCGGCCGGAACAACCCCATTGCCGGGACCTGCAACATGTGGAGGACAAAGGCGCATCCATGGCCGGCTCAACTGACGACGCAAGACGGACCATAAACTTCGCCCTGCGCAGTTCCCCTCCTTAGCAGTCGACCTCACGCCGAACATTTCAGCACACCTGGACCCAGTGTTCCACAACTTTGAGTCTCATTGCATGCCAGCTTCGCGGGATTCATCGCGGAGTGGTGTGCTCGTGCGTGCTGCCGGCGTGGAAAGCCGCCTCAGCGGTGCTGCCGCCGCCCGTCTATTGTGAGCGTGTGCTCACTGCGGTTGTTCCGGTAGTTGCGGTTGCCAAGGGTGTCTCGTCTGGTGACTTGTCAGCGTTGGCAGCGTCAGGTCCAGCTGCTACATCTACGTCATTGACGAGCATGGCCATCCCATGTACATAGAACTCCGGCTCTCGAGGCACGACGCAAACATCGACGCAAACGCACTGGGTTCGATGACCAAGTGGCTCGCGAGCACAAGGCACCGACAGAGACACTGCCCGCGCTGCATCATTTGAGCTCGCAGCTCGAGTCGGGTCCTCAGATCCCACCCATTTCCTTCAACATGCCGGCCGTCATGGACGATCCGACTGGCCCCACCCTCCATCGGGTGTCAGGCCTGCCCGCGTTCCCCGATCCGAACAGCCCGGGACTGCCTGTTGATATTGTTCCCCGTCAAGTGACATTGCGAGATCGTCAAACTTTTGCGACAATTGTCCCCTTTGCGTCGAGGCATCAGTTGCCTGCCTCGTTGCTGGTCTATCTGTGTGACCAGCTGAATCGGGAAATCGAAGGCGGCGATACCTATCCCATGATGGATCCTTTCACCATGGATGGCTTTGCCGATTATTGGTTTCAGACGTTTGCCGCTGTCATGCTGTTGGGCAATATTGATAGTGCAGACCATGTCGTGGAAGAAAAAGACTGGGCAAAGGAATGCCTGGGAAGTTTCTTCATAAAGCCAAACTATCCGGGCCGAAGTAGCCACATCTGCAATGCCAGTTTCATCACAACCGATGCCTCGCGTAACCGTGGAGTAGGCCGGCTCATGGGCGAGGCATATATAGACTGGGCGCCGCGGCTAGGGTACACCTACAGTGTCTTCAACCTCGTGTACGAGACAAATGTGGCTTCGTGTCGCATCTGGGACGCCTTGGGCTTCAAGCGTATTGGTCGCATCAAGGCCTGTGGTAACCTGCGGAGCCACCCCGATCGACTCATTGATGCCATTATCTACGGACGAGATTTAGTCCCGGGTGAAAGCGAAGAACTCGTCTGCGAAGAGCGCTTTGATAAGATCCGCTTCTATCTGAAATACGGCAAGTATCCCAATGGTGCGGATCGCGCTGAAAAGAGCCGACTGCGCAGTGCCGCAACTCACTACAAGCTTCTTGAGGGGGATAAACTTATGCTCAAGGACAAGGAGGTTATATCCGATCCAGCCCGACAGTACGAAATAGCCCGTAACGTTCATGTAATTTACCACGGGGGTATCAACAAGACCACGGCCACCATTGCAGAAAAGTATCATTGGAGCCGAATCAAAGAAACCGTCAGCGACGTCACTCGCGCCTGCGCTGAATGTAAGGAGCTAGGGAAAACGCACAACCATGGAGGCAGTCGTAGGACAGCATCGACGACACCGACCAGCTCGTCCACGCCAATAGCACTCAGCAACACGGACCATCATCAACAGGTACCGTCGCTGAACCAGCAGCAACAACCATCTCTCGACTGCGATGACGTGACTGCACAGCGTGTTCTCGCCCTCCAACAAAGCCCTGCACATCTCATGATCTCACAACCTTCCCCAGAAAGCACCTCTGATCTGAGCGTCTACGCCAAGCCAAGCGCGATATCCTCTGCCACCTCCTCCCACACGACACTACTGTGCAACGATGCGCAAATCTCGAGCGAAATGGTCCACCAGTCTCACGCGGACGACTACGACCACGACCACATGCTTCAAAACCAGTCTTCTGCTGATCACGAGTCTGTCTACCAACCTATTGACTCCCAGATTATCAGTGACAGTCATCACCAGCCCGAGTCGCAGCCAGGCGATGTAACCTTTGATGACTACCACCCCCACGCAGATTTGCAAGCATTACTCAACGCGACTGAGGACGAACCCTCCCATGATTCCGATGCGGCGGCTGCGGCGGCGGCCGCTGCTGTAGACCGAGATCTGGAAATGCTCATTGAACATGATGCCGGTGACAATGAAGAGGAATTGGACGACGTAGAAGCTGGGAAGAGTACCGAGCATCAAGAAAGTGGTTTATATGCTGTGGAATTCGAGGACAGCGGGTAAGTAGGTGGACTTTTGGAGTCTCACAGACTATTATTGTTTTTAAATTATTGGCCAAAAAGAAGCAAAAAAAAAAACCTGGCGCCCAACTCTCGCAATAGGCATTTCCGAGCACATAAACAGTGAGTAATACTTTATTAATACATAAAACAATTCTCTTTTTATAATTTCTTTTTAAATTCAATCATTTTTGGTACTGCTTCTACAGATACTATTAATGGCTCCATAAGACTAAAAAAAAAGAAGAATAAGAGGGAAAGAAACAATGCACTAAACCGAGGCTGCACTGGAGCTGGACTTTTAGTATGAAGACAGGGGGACTTCAAGATTGAGTCGGTTGAGGCGGTCTCTTAATTATCCTCCAGCAACAACCTCCCATGTGCCCAAGACATGTATGTGTAATCAACCCTGGGCCCGAGAATTTGCATCCATTAGGGATTTGATAAATAACTAGTATAATTGATTTTTCCGACTTGATATCTTTTCCTTTTTCTATGTTCTTACGTTTTGAGCGAACCCCACCCCAAACGCTGAATTGCTCTTTTACCGTCGAGGCATGCCCCGACCCCGACCACGAACTGCTCGCTGAGCAGCACCCGGAGGAAGCTGCCCCGGCGCTTGTGGCTTCGCACTCTCTTCATTCCTGATGGTCTCGTCCACACCCAAGATCAAACAACTCGCCTCGGTGGCGGCTTGTAGAGCATTGACTTTGATCAAGGCGGGCTCCCATACAAATCTCTCGACCATGTCTGCGACGCCCTCGCTCTTGAAATCTACACCAGCCCATGTACTGCCTTTGCGGTGCTCCACACGAAGTTTGTTAAGAATGTCGGTGGCATCGAAGCCAGCATTATCGCAGAGCTGTCGGGGAATTATTTCCAAAGCCTTTGCGAAGGCTTTGATAACAGCTTGTTGCTTGTTGGTGATGCTCTTGTCGGCAAAGCGGTGGAGGTACGCTGAAACCTCCATCTCAACTGCACCGCCACCACCCACAATCATGTGGTTTTTCACAGCTCGCTTGACAATCATGATGGCATCGTGCAAGGACCGCTCTACCTCAGCAATAAATTGCTCTGCTCCGCCGCGCAGCACTAATGTGCAAGTCTTGGCCTCAGGACATTCTTCGAAAAAATTGAAACGTTCGCCACCGATCTGACGTTCTTCAAAGCTACCACATGTTCCCAAGTGCTCGGGAAGAATGTCTGAACACGTTGACTGAACGGTCGCACCAGTAGCCTGGACGACACGCTCCAAATCTTCCGAAGTCACGCGGCCGGCGCAAAAGATATCTCGGTCGGCGAAATACTGCGTGGCCAAGTCTCCAATAGGCAACTTGCTGAGGACGACCTTGGCACCTGTCTTGTGCAAAGCCTCAAGCTTCTTGTAAATGATTTGCCATTCAGCATCGACAATGGCCTGATATTCTGACACTTGTTCGACTCGGACCTCGGCGTTGTCTTTCTCGGCCTTGAGTTCCAGCTCGACGTTGAGGCATACAATCTTGGGCTTCTTAAATGACTTGGGTTGTTGCTCAAACCCAGCATATGAAAACGTTTTCTTAAAGGCGACGCCATTGACAAATCTCGAGTCTGTTAGCGATCCACCGGGAATTTTCTTAATGCCAATCAGTTTCTCGTTCAAGTCATCTTGATCAAGGGACAGGACAGCATCAACGACCACTAGCGACTTTGATTTAGCTTGTATCCCATAGCAATCAAGAGGGTCAGGCACGCCATCTTACTTTCTGTGAAGAAGTCGGTGTTACGCTTGATCAGCTTGCTAGTCATAGCAGTGGCGGCCAATTTCTTCAAGGTATCGCGTCTGTTGCCTTCATTTGTGCTGATGGCGATCTCTTTGATCTTGTTAACGGCCAAATGAGATGCTCTCCTCAGACCCTTGATGATGATCTGGGCGCTAACACCTTGCTCGACATGATCTTTAACCTCCTTCAAGATTTCACCAGCAAGCACAACAACGGACGTTGTACCGTCGCCGACTTCTGCATCTTGTGATCGAGCAATGTCCACGAGGATTCTGGCTGCGGGATGCACGATGTCCAGTAGCTAGCGATAGATCAGATTAGCCTGAAGAACCTGCAACGCGTCTTGCGGAAGTCCATCTGGACCTCTGAGAGCTCATCGAACCTTCATGACAGTAGCGCCGTCGTTGGTGATAGTTTGTTTTCCATTTTCGTCAACCATCAACAAATCCCCACCATAGGGACCTAGCGTTGACTTGATGGTGGCTTGAACGGCGAGGCAGGCATTGATATTAGAGATGATTTGACCTTTGCCCTGAGAGGTGTCGGTCCCTTTAGGATTAGATTGTTGTGATTAGCGACGAAGCGACTCTCTTAACAGTACATCGTCGGCAAGACTAGTCTCGCGAAGCATCCAGATTGCGAAGCGACGAGGGGTTTGCAGCGGGGCAGCTCACCTTCCTTGAGGACGATGATGGTTGGGGTCTGGCCTCCGAACGACATGTTGACTGAGTTTTGAAGGAGATCGATCGCCCAAAGCTCGACAAGGCAGTCGAGTCGTGGTGTTGTGCTGGCCGTGTCCCACGAGGTGTAGCAACGTTTTCGATAAGGAAAATCGTGTAAGTTGCAATGGTACCGGCGTGCTAATCCATTCCGTCTCCCGTTCAAAAAATTATTGCAGATAGGAGGAGTAGTGCTATTCGTGCGGCCGCCCCACCTAATTTCTATTACAAATTACAGTAAAATAGAGAAAATCTAGCAGATAGAAACAATATAAAATGCTAGTAAAAAGTTATTTAACATAGTTAAGGGTTGTATTCAGGCTAAATATAGTTTTAATTTAGTTTATATTATTAATATAAAGGTCTATTAAGTTATTTAAAGTTAGAACTATATTATTACTTTAAAACAAATATATTATTATAAGATCTTTAAAATTTATTACTGAGTTAACTATAGTAATGACAATTTTAAGAAACTAAGTCTACATAATTTTAATAATATTAATACCTTTTATAATAACATTATAATAAAAGTAAAGAAGTATTACTAAAGATGTTATATACTAGAATATAGCACGTAGGCATAGGTATTAATAGAATCTATAATGTATTATAAGAGTTATAAAAGTAAAGGAATTATAAGTTATAGTTAGGTATATATATATATATATATGTAAAGGTTATTTTATTTATTAAAGAATTTATTAAATCCTTCCTTTTATATACAGTCTTCTAGGGACTATAATAATAGAGGTAAAATAGTATTATAAAGAGAAAATAATTATAGCTATATTACTAATAATAATACTTTTTTATGTTAGTTTATTACCTTATTTAATATAAAATGCCTTTATTATTACTATTTTTATTATATTAAAAAAGTTTTTTACAGTAAGTATTTTATTATAAATAGTAAAGATAATAAAAGGTATTAATAATTTTAATTTTCTTAAATAATTTATAAAATAATTTTCTATATATTTTTTAGTAAATAGACTAAAATTAATTAAATACTTTTAATATATTTTTATTTATAGTAATTTAGTATTAGCTTATATACTAAGAGTACTATAGTTTTAATATAGTTTATTATTATAAAGCTACTTTATTTTATAAGTAAATAATAATAACTTTATATAAAACAATAATTTCTATTATTAATATTTATAAAACTACTTTATTAACTATATTTATTGTTATAGCTAGGTTGCCTGCGCTTAGGCTAAGGGCATAAGGGATAGAGGGCAAAGGGCATAAGGGAAAGAGAGCAAGTTATACCCTCGCTTTAAGCTCGCTATAACCTAGCTAAAAGTATAAAAAGGGGATTATATATATATATAATAAAGGCTAGAGATTTATACCTTTAAGTATTACTACCTACCTTTTAGCTTTTTAGCTATAAGGTATTTATATCTTAGTTTTTACTTTACTAGTATTTACCTATTTAGTTTTAATAACTAAATCTCTCTCTTTTAAAGGGATAGTAAACTATTAACTAAATTAAAATATTTACTTAAAGAGTAACTTACTTTATTAGCTATAATCTAGCTATTATAATATAAAATACTAATAATTTATTATAAGTAATTAAGAAAAAGGGCCCTATTAAGTCTAAAGCTATAATACTAAACTAATTTACTATACTAAACTAATTTACTATACTAAATAAAGAGGCTAAATTAAATTATTACCTTAAAAAAGTAGTAAAAAAGCTATAACTTACTAATAAGTAAAGGGAGCTAAAGTAACTTAAGTAAACCCTTTAGAATACTAATAACTATAATATAATAAATAATAATATTAATAGTAAAATTAGTACTATTACTACCCTAAGGATAAGTACCCTTAATATATAAAAGTAAATACCTTACTATTACTTAATAACTCCCTAGCTATAATAAAGCCTAGCTTAAACTTAATTAAAGGTCCTTATTTATAAAGGTAATACTTATAAAAACCTTTAGAATTTTTTTATAAATTTAAATATAGCTTTTACTATAAACTCTATTTTATTTTATAATAATAAAATTAAAGTAGTTTATACTAATAGCTACCTTACTAATAATATAAAGCAATAATAAATATATTTAATTTAAGCTAATAATAGCTTTATAGATTATAAAATATATATATAGAAAACCTTTATAAACTAGCTTAAAAATAGAATAATAAATAAGAATACTTACTACTTAAAAGCTATAAAAGTACTTATAAGTCTTTATTAGTTAAATAGCTAATTATTCTAAAGCTTTACTAGAGTTTAAAGTAAGATTAAAGCTAAGCTTCTAAAAGCTATCTCTAAATAACTATAAATATACCTTTTTATTAATAGCTTTAATTATACTATAAGAAAGTAAATACTTAGTTAAGAATTCCTTAAGAGCTAAAACTACCTATAGGGCTAGGGCTATAAAGTAAAAGTTACTATTAAAGGCCTATATACTAATAATAACTAATTTTAATTCTTTTAGTAAAAAAAATAAAGATTAAACTCCCTTATTATAACCTAAAAGTAACTAAAAGGTAAGTTTACTAGGCCTTAAGACTTAAATATTATAACTTACTATAAATATAAAAAGAATAGCTATATTTCCCTATATTATACTAAGCTAAATTATATAACTTATAATAGTAATAAATATATTACTTAGTAATACTAAATATACTATAACTATACTAATACTAAGTAGTTTAATATAAATACTATCTTTATAAAGACTAATTAAAGCTAAGGGTATAAGCCTACTATAAGCCCTCTAACCTTAAACTCTATATAATAATTTAGTTAAATAGTAAGGGTTAAAGTAAAAGGGAATAATAAGTTAATAATAAAGGTAATATTATAATAAAACTACTATTAAGTAATAATAAATATACTATTTAACTTAAGGGTAATAAATTTACTTATATATCTAAAAATATTAAGTAAAGTAAATTAAAGTAATATAATTACTTTTAGCTAAAAGCTAAAAAGTGCCTTAAAAAACTTATTAATTAATAAAGGTATTCTTAATAAAGTTATTAGAGTTATTAATAGTATAGAATATAGTAAAATATATTAAGTTTACTACTATATTACTAAGGTATATAAAGATTTATTACTTAGAATAAACTAGGCTAAGGAATATAAACCTTAGATATTATTATAGGGACTTAAAATATAAAGGTATTTAATAATAAGGCAATGCCTTTTTTATATAAAGGGTAAGTAATAAGTTTACTATAAGAAAAAAAAGGCTATAATTATAGTAGTATTAGCTAAGTTAATAAGCTCTCTCTTTATTAAAGAATTAATTAGGTTAAGTAGCTAGTTATAGAGTAACTAGCTAAATTAATAAATTAGCCTATAATTAAATATAAAATAAGTGCTAAGTAGTAACTAAGCTAGGCTATTACTACTAGCTATATACTTAGATTATACTAAGGTATTTTTAGAGGAATTAGTAAGGTAGCTATTATAGCTTAGTAGCTATATATATATAATTAAGCTAATTAAAGGAGAGACTCCCCCTTAGGGATTAATATATAACCTAGCTAAGAAAGAGCTAAAGGTTCTTTATAAGTACCTAGCTAATATATAATATAAGGAATAGATTAAAAGATTTATAAGCCCTTTAAAGGTATTTATTTTTTTTATTCCTAAAAAGGGTAGGTAACTATAACTATATATTAACTATTATAGCCTTAATAAGGTTATAAAGAAGGATTATATACCTTTACTATTAATATTAAAGATTTTAAATAAGTTAAGAAATACTAAAATAGTTATAAAGATTAACCTTAAGAATGCTTATTACTAGCTATATATTTATAAGGGAGATAAGTAAAAGACTATATTTTAATGCTATTATAGCTACTTTAAATATCTTATAATACCTTTTAAACTAATTAACACGCTAGCTATATTTTAAAAATATATTAATAATGCACTTAGAGACCTTATAAATACTATTTATATTATTTACCTTAATAATATCCTAATATATAGTAGTAACCCTATAAAGCATAAGGGGTATATTAGGTAAGTTCTTTAGAGGCTTTATAATATAAAGCTTTTTACTAATCTAAAGAAATATAAATTCTCTATAAATTAAGTTAACTTCCTAGGATTTATTATAACACTAAAAAGGCTTAAAATAAAACTAAAGTATATTAATATAGTAGCTAACTAGCTACTACTAAGTAGTATAATAAATATTTAGTATTTCCTTAGCTTTATAGAATTTTACTAATGCTTTATAAAGTAATATAATAAGATTATTATACTATTAACTAATTATCTTAAAGGTAATAATAAAGGAAGCTTCTAGCTAAATAGCTATAAGCTTAATATATTTAACTAGCTTAAGAAGAAATTCCTTAAGGCACTTATTCTAATGCATTTTAACCTAAATACACTAATTAGGATAAAAATAAATACATTAGTATATACTATAGAAGCTATACTAGCGTAGTTATAGCTAGGGAACTAGCACCTAGTAGCTTATATATTTAGAAAGCTATTAAGTTCTAAGCTTAAATATCTAACACTAAATAGTAAATTATTAGCTATTTAAAAGTCTTTTAAAACTTAAAGATATTATTTAGCCTACTTAAAGCACCTAATCTAAGTAATTATAAATTACTTAAATTATAAGTACTTTACTATAAAGCTAAAGCTATTTAGTAAATAGGTAAATATACTAAATAAGCTTTACCTATTTAACTTTATAATTAAATATAGGCCTAGTAAGTTAAACTTAGTAAATAGCCTTTTAAAATAACCTAATTACTTCTTAAAAGAAGCTATAAAAAAAGCTAGAATATTTTACTTACCTTTATTTCTTACTAAGTTTATAGAAAGTAAGTAATAAGGTAAGTAGCTAAATAGCCTAATAATTAAGTAAATAAAAGTTCTAACTAATAAAGCTATAAGTATTAATTATAATAAAGAAAGGCACCTAGGCTAGCTAACTCCTAACACTACTAAGCTATAAAATAGCTATGCTATTAAAGTAATATACTTAGTAGTAAATACTTAGATTTAAACTAATTAAGTATATAACCTAGATAGTATAAGGTATAAATATAGGTTATTTTATATAGAAGTAGTAACTACCCCTCTATTTAGTAGTGCGCTAAAAGCAAGCTAATTAGCTTTAAAAGTAAGGCTTTTTATACTAAAAATATAGCTAAAGCTTAATTATTAGAATAGTATTTTATTATATAAATCTATAGATTTAGTTATAGCTAGTAAAGTAGTAATAACTAAAGACTATAGTTAAGGTAATAGTAGTATTACTTTAGATTAAATAAATAAGATTTTAAATATAAAAGTAAGCTACTAATGCCCCTACTTATTTAGAGAAGGACTAGTGCCTAAGCAAAAAACTAGCTAAAAACTTATAGCTAAGTTAATAGTAATTAGGAGAACCTTTTTTAAGTTAATTTTAAATATAAATAATAATTTAGTATAGCTACTCTTTATATTTTTAAAGTTTACTTAAGCAGAAAATATACTAGTAAAGTAGTAATTAAAGCTATTATATAGTAATAATATAAAAGCTACCTTAAATAAAACTATTTAGTTAGTTAATAAGAATAGCTTACTATTATTTAAAGGCAAAGCCTATATACTAGTAGGTATAAAGAGTAAGATTCTCTAGCTAGTTTATAATAACCTAGTAGTAGGCTATTATAGTGTAAGTAAGATAATTAAATATATAGCATTATAATATTATTAGCTAGGCATAAAATAAGATATAAAGATATATATAAGTAACTATTTAAGTTATTAACTAAATAAGTCTAGATTATATTAACTCTATAGCAAGCTAATAGTATTACTAATACTTAACTAACTATTCTAAGAATTATTAATAGACTTTATTATAAGGCTACTACTAATAAAATAATATAATAGAAAGATATATAATATAATACTTATTATTATTAATTATTTCTTTAAGTATACTTTATATATTACTATAACTATAAGGGTAATAAGTAGTAACCTTATAATAATCTTTATTAAAAATATATTTAAAGATTATAAAGTGCCTAAAGGTATTATTAGTAATAAAGGCACTATCTTTATAAGTAAATTCTAGTGTATATTTTATTACCTTATAATAACTAAATAGCTTCTTAGTATAGCTTTCTACCCTTAAACTAATAGGTAAATAGAAAGAATAAATTAAGTCCTTAAGCATTATTTAAGGGTATTTAAAAACGCTAAGTAAACTAATTAGTTAGACTACTTACTACTTACTTAATTTACTTATAATATAAGCTACTACTTTACTTATAGCTATACACTAATAGAGTTACTATAAGGTTACTAACCTAAAGGCCTTAATTAAGTTATTAAACTACTTAATATTATTAACTAATAAGCTAATCTATAGGTTAAAAAGCTATATAATAAGTATACTAAAATTAAATAGCTACTTAGTAGTATATAGAAATAATATATAAAGTACTATAATTAAAAAAGAAAACTAATATAGTTTAAAGTTAATAACTTTATACTTCTTTCTATAAAGAATATTAACTTATAATATTCTAGTAAGAAGCTTATAGTAAAGTACCTAGAACTATTTTAAGTAATTAAGAAGGTTAGTAACTATAAACTAATATATTATCTAAAGCTTCCCTTAATAATATAGTTATATAATATTTTTAATATTATAAGTTTAGAATAATTTAAAGGAAATCTAACTATAGTATAAATAGAAACCTTATAGCTATTTATTAATAATAAAGCTAAGTTTTATAAAGTTAAAGAAATTATCTCTTATAAATATAAAGGGAAGAGGTAAAAATATTTAGTTAAGTAAAAGGGCTATAATAGCTCTAAGAATTCTTAGGTATTATAAAAAGACTTTAATACTAAAGATATAATTAAGGAATATAAAGAAAAGCTAGTAGCTAGTTTATAGTAAGCATATAGAGAGCTAATTAAGCAGATTAGTATTATTTATTTATTTATTTTTTTTTATATAAAAAAAAACACTTAGTTATATAGCTACGCTAAGCTTATAAGTCCTTTTAAAAAAAAATATATATATATAAATTAATTACACTAGGCATACTATAACTACACTACTTATTATTATTAATATTAGCCTCTCTATTACCTATAACTACTAAATTTCCTATTAAATTCTATAAAGTAGTAAGGAAAATATAAGGCCTAATAGGCATTAGTAAAGAAGCCTAATTATAACTATAGCTTTAGTAGTAAATTAGTAGTGCTATTAATATAATAATAGGTTATATATACTATAGTAGTATATTTATAAATATATTTTAAATAGTTTAAAATATTAATACCTATAAGAAAAGTATTTACTTTATATTACTATTTAATAGTAGCTTTTTAGCAGTAAGTATGCTTTACTTTAAGGTTAGTATTTATATAAGCTTTTAGAGTATATATATACTTATTAATATACTTAGCTAACTAAAGGGCATTTTTAAGAGATATAATAACACTAAGCAGACCCTATAGTAGTAAGTTAGCTTTAAGGATAAGGTAATAATATAATATATATTATATTAGAATTTTATAATACTTATTATTATTAGTTTTCTATTCTATTAATTTAAAGGTATACTAATAGAGGTATACCTAAGCAAGCATTAACTATACTAATATTAGTAGTAACCTATTAATAAGAAAAAAGTAAAGGGAAAATAAAATACTAAAGGCACTTACTTTATTATATTATTTATTATTTTTTTTATAAACTATATATTTTAAACTTAAACTTATAAAATATTAGTAATAATAAAGTAATTTAGCTATAAATACTTACTCTTAGGAGTAGAAGTATACTTAATAGGTATAGCTTACTTAGTATAAATATATTTAGAATATATATCTCTATTTATATAAGGTATAGTAAGTAGCTTAACTACCTAAGTATAAAGCTATAAACTATAGTATAAGTAAAAAGGTCTTTTAAATTTAGTAAGGGATTAGTAATAAGCTTATTAAAAAGAAACTATACTTATATTATAGTAATCTAAATAGTAAGCTTAGGGCCTAGAGAAGGGGAACTACCTAGCGTAGAAAGCGTAATATAAGCATAGCTATAAGTATTTTTTAGAGTTATAAAAGCTTTAAAATAAAGAGAACCTATTATAATAACCTAGCTAGGGATAAGTAGTATCCTAGCTAATAAAAGAATAAAGGGTACCTACTAATAATAGTATTAAAAAAAAAAAGATAAAGAAAAGGCCTAGAAATAAATAAAGTAATAGTAATAAATAAAGTAAAATAATAAAAATAGTATCTTAATGCTAGACTTAGAAGTTAATAAAAATTAGGATATAAAAAGGCAGTAGCTATAAAGTTACTATTATAAAGCTAGAAAATAACTTATAAATAAGTAAAAAAGCAATAAAAGTTAAAGTAAAAAAATAAGGGTAACTAAAGCAAAAGAAAATATCTTAATACTAAACTTAAATATTAGCTAAAGGAAATAAAATAAAGGTAGTAGCTATAAAGCTACTACTTTAAAGCTAAGGGGCTAATTTATAAGAATTAATAAGGCTTATAAAAAGGAAAAAGAGAAGGCAGGAAAGTAGAAAAAATAAGGGATATTTATATATATTAAGGGGGGACTAGCTAATCCCCTTAGTAGTAAGATATAAGGCAGTTTATTACCTAATTAGATAATTATAAAAAGCTATTAATAAATTATATTAAATACTAATATAGCTTGCTGCTAGGTAGTAGCTAGATAATGTTTATAGGTAGTTATAGAAAAATTTCTAATTTATATAAGTATAACTTACTATATATATAGTAACATTACCTTTTCTATATATAAGCTAGGTTATAAGTCTTAAAATAATAAATATTCTATATAGTAAATAGGTAGTAACCTAGCAGTAAACTATATAATTAAAGGTAATTATAAAGGAAAGGGGGTATTTTATTATAGCTAGGTTACCTATGCTTAGGCTAAAGGCATAAGGGATAGAGAGTAAAGGGTATAAGGGAAAAAAGGTAAATTATACCCTTGCTTTAAGCTTACTATAACCTAGCTAAGAGTATAAAAAGGGGATTATATATATATATAATAAAGGCTAGAGATTTATACCTTTAAGTATTACTACCTACCTTCTAGCTTCCTAGCTACAAGGCATTTATATCTTAGTCTTCACTCTACTAGTATCTACCTATCCAGTCTTGACATTTATACTCTAGTGTTGTTATAGTTAGCGAGGTCGGACCATTGTCTCTCACCGCTCCTTTGCACTTATAGCCTCATTTCTCAGGCAATTAGCTTAAGATTATTTTGCTACATAGACCCTATAGAAAGTTTATCCTCTAGAGGATCTGATAGATATGCTCTCCTTTCACACACCTATAGGGTTTTGTAAGTGTTAATATACTAATAAAGAGAGAGGTAAATAAATATACTAATTAATAAGCTTAAGTTTTTATATAGTTTAAACTTAATTTTATATAATAATTAGAGTGTAAGTAGATTTATAAAAAGTTTGTTTAGTTTATAAAGTATACTATTATAGTCCTTTAAAGACTATATATATAAAGAGGGATTCTATAAATTCTTTGCTAAATAAAATAACGTTTATACTACATATATTAAAATAACAATTATTTTTATATAAAGGCAAGTATTTAAAATTTAGCTAACTAGTAAATAAAAAGAAAAAAGAAAAAAAATAGCATTTTAAATATTAAAAGTATTAATTAACCCTAAATTAAAAAAAAATTAAGTACTATATATAACTAGGGCCTGCTTATTAGGCACTAGCTCTAGCGTAAATAGCACTAAAATTATAGTATAGTGTAGTGTAAGGACTTTACTATAGAAGTGTTAGGTATAGATATAGTAGCTAGGCAAAGGCAATATAGTAACTAGTATATTAACTAAAGCTTGCTTCTTTTAAGAATCCCTTGTATATATAGTAGTCTTTTAAGGGCTACTATAAGTAAGAGCGTAACTAAGCATAAGGGAATCTATTTTAATACGCTCTATATTATAAGGACCTTATAATTACCCCTTCCCTTAAGCTAACGTTTTAGTAGTATAATACTATATTTCTACCTTTTACTAGTATTTTATAGAGAATATATAGGTAGCTATATTATAATATAGCCTTTAGTTCTCTATCTAAATACTTATTTAGTGTCTTTAGTATATAATTAAAATAAATAATATATATTACTTATTACTAGCTAATTAATAGTCTATTATAGCTATAATATCTACACTATACTATATTTAGTTAAAGTAAATAAATAAGTATATACTTTATATTACTTATAGCTTACCTATAATATAAATAATTCCTTACTACTTCTTTAGCTTTATTATATTTTATATTCTTTAACCTTTTTCTTTTCTTTATTTTACCTTAGTTTTTCTTAATAATTATTTAATTAATTATTTACACTCCCTTATTTATTTATTATTATATTACTCTCTCTTTATATTTAAAAGAAAATTATTTTAAAGATATATATATATATATATTATGCCTATACTAGCTATTAGAACTTTAAGAAAAGCTTGCTAATTAAGCCTATCTTTATAGTAATTAATTATTATTTTCCTACTATCCTTATTATTAATAGTATTATAAAGTAGTTAGCGCACTACCTATAATATTAAGAGTATAATAATAGTTATTTAAGTGTATATATTTATTCTTTCTTTATTAAATTACTAGTAAATACTAATATTATGCTTTTAAGCTAAGCCTATAATATAAAGGGACTAAAAGAATACTCTTATTATATATAAGTAGCTAAGTGCCCTTATTAATACCTATAAACTAGTGCTAAATTTAGATATAAATATAGAGAACCTTAATACTAATATTTCTTTTATAATAAAGAAATATATTTTTTCTAAAGAGTAGCGCTAAAATATTGCTTATATATTGCTTATTTTACTATATAGTTTTAACTATATAAAGTAAGTATATTGTATTGCTTATAGGTTAACTAAGGCTACTAAAACTATTACTATATATATAGTAATATAGTAATAATTCCTTCTACTAATAGTTTTAATAGAAGGTATAGGTACTATATAATTAGTATATACTAGTAAGCTACTAGCTTTAATTAGTATATTTCTCTCTCCCTTAGTTTCTTTATATAAATGCTATCCCCTCTTAATTACTTATTTTTTACTTATATTTCTTTTATAAAATAGCACTAAGAATAAGAATTAATAAAATGCTATTCTTTTATATTTATAGCCTAGTAAGGCTAGTTATACTACTTAGGTAGTAATAATTATATAGGTTTACTATAGTATAAAGGTAGCAATTTATACTATGCTATTTTATATTAATTATATAGTAAGTATAAGCCTAGCTAACTAGTCTATAGCTACTACTATAGATTTATTTTCTCTAGCTTTCCTTATATTATAAATAGATATTTCTTTTTTTTTTTTTTTTATAAAATAAAAATATTACTACTACCTATATATTACTTAGTTGCCTATTTATTACCTATAATTCTTTTTATTTTATTCTTTTTTATAGAAATTTATAATAAGTCTTAGCGCTAAAATATTATCTTTTAGAATTTACTAATTATATTTACTTAGCTATCCCTTTTATTTTATAAGGAAGTATATACCTTCTTTAGTAATCTTTTTATTCTTAATTTCTTTAACTTTATATTCCTTATCCTTATCTTTTAAGTCTAGAGTTACTATACTTTCCCTGCCTTTCTTTTTATTATTCTATAGTTTTAGTAAACTAATATAGAATATATTATAAAGCTTTATATATTTATTTAGTAACTTAAGGTAATATACCTATTTTCCTATAGGGTATAGAATATAAAAGAATCCTAGGAATCTAGGATTTAGTTTCTTTTTTATATTTTTTACTTATATATTCCTTATAAATAGGAGAACTCTATTACCCTTTTTAAATATTATAGGTTAGTAGTGCTAGTTATAGTACTTAGCTTATAAGTTTACTACTCTTCCCTATACTTTTACTATCTTTTCTTATAACTTATATAATTTCTTTACTTATACTTTTACTTTTAGTATCTTTTTATTTTAAGGGTTACTTTTAATACCTAAGTAAAACTCTAGGTAATATTTAAATAGTATATAACTAAAAGCTTATTTTATTATTTTATTTACTATATTATTATATATAAATTAAGCTTAGGGTAGTAATATTAGCTATATAGGCTAATGCTTTCCTATAAAATAATATAGATAGTGCTTTAGCATTTAATTAGTCCTCTTTATTTACTTATTAATTTAAGGGTAAAACACTATTAATAGCCTTTACTTAACCTTAGAGTAAAAGTATAAATTACTTTAAAATATACTTATAAATATAAATCCCTAATTTAATATAATGCCTTTAGTAGCCTTAAATTATAACTTAATCTCTATATAGAATATTTCTATAAATTCTATAGCATTAAGGTAAATAGTTATAAGTAGAAATACTATATACTTAGTAAAATAATTTATAATTATAAAGATTATATTTACCTATTTTCTATTATAAAACCCCTTTAGTAGACTTATAATAAAATCTATAAATATCTTTACCTATAGTTACTATAGTATTAGTAGAGATTTAAAATAGCTATATAAGTAATGCTTTTTTATAACTACCTATTAGTATACTATATAACTTAAGATATAATTTATTATAGCTTACTTTATTACTAATTAGTAATATACTTAGTGTAAAAGCTTTATAGTCCTATTAATTTTAAAATAACTAGCTAAGAAATTATTATAGTATAGCTATAGAAGCTTTTACTATAGAATAGGCTCCTAAGGAATAACTACCTAGTCTTTATATAGTAAAAGGCTACTTATATTATATTACTATATTTTTACCTTTTTACCTTAATTCTCTAGAGCTATATTTTTAGTAATTCTCCTAAGGTTTAGATCCTACTCTTAAGCTTTCTATAGTAATTTAGTAAGAGGCTTATATATTTAGTTTTTATAAGGGTTAAATAATATAGTAGCCTCTTTAACCTCTTAGGTTCTAATATATTAAATATAAATAATTATTTATAAAAAGTTACTTAGTTTTACTTACTCCTTAGTTAGTATTTTAATAGCTACTTTAGCTATTTAAGTAATAGAGTTTTATTCTATAAAACTAGCTTTAATAGCTAGGACTAATTATATCCTTAAAAGTATTTTACTAAGCTATTATATAAACTTAAGCATTATCTCTAACTCTATATAAAGTAATAATCTCTTTTATAGTTTTAGTAGTATTTCCTTATTTATTAAGGCCTTACCTTTATAATTAAGCCTTTTTAATAGTATATCTATAGGGTTGCTCTTCTTTATATAATACTTAATAATAAAATTAAATAGGCTAAGGAATATATACTATTTAGCCTATTAGCTATTAAGCTTATTTTAATTTATAAAAGTCTATAAGTTATAGTAATTTAATAAAACCTTTATAAAATCTTTAACCCCTTTAATATAGTATTATTAATACTTAAATAATTTAACTATAGTAAATAGCTTCTAATTAGCTATACTATAGTTTTATTTAGTATTAGTAAACTTTTATAACTAAAAGGCTATAGAGTAATATTACTTATTATTATTAAGTTATAAAATAATACTAGCTATTATAAAGGCTAATATATTTATTTTAATATAAATTGCTTAATTTAGATTATAATATTAAAGGAGAGATACCTTTTAAAAGGTAGCTTTTAATTATATAAATACTACTTATTCTTTATATTTAAAATAGAACTTACTAAACTAAATATCTTTCTAGCTTCCTTTTATTAATATATTAAAAGGTACTATAAAGGTAAAGTATTAATATATAAATTTATAATAAAAGTTATAGAACCTAAGGAATACTTAAATATCTTTAAAACTAGTAGGTTTCTCCTATTATTAAATTATATTTACTCTTTTTTTATTTATTAATATACTATTAATAAATAAAATAAATCTAAGGAATTCTACTAAGTCTTAGTAAAATATATACTTAAAGGGCTTAGTATATAGCTTTATACTCCTTATTTACTTTAGAACTTATTTAATATATATTATATACTTCTCTTAGGTTTTTAAGAAAATAAAGATATTATTTAAATACACTATATAAATAGTATTAATTAGCCTATATAATGCTTAGTATATATAGCTTTAAAATATTATTAAAGTGTTTATTAGTTTAAAAGGTATAATAAGATATTTATAATAGCTATATTTAGTTTTAAATACTATTTTCTACTTATTCCCTTTTTTAATATAAATATAATAATATATATCCTTAATATTAATTTTAATAAAAAACTTTACCTTTTAAATATAATTAAGAATCTTTAAAATAAAGGGTAATATATATTAATTCTTAAGTATAACCTTATTAATACTATAATAATTTATATATAACTAAAAAGTACTATTCTTTTTAGAAATAAAGAGAATAAAGGTATTAATAGGGCTTTTTAAAGCTTTTATATAGCTATTTACTAAATTCTCTTTAAGGTATTTTTATAGAATTTTAAGTTTATTTTAAAATAAAGGGTATATAGGTCTATATAGTAGTAATATATTAGGTAGTAAGTTAATAGTATAGTTAATATTTTTTCTTAATAGTAATATACTAGTATTATTAAACTTAAATATATTTATATATATAGATAGTTTTAAAGAAATATTATTAAGAATTAAGGGTACTTTCCCTTAGTTTTTATTTCCTAAGAGTATTACTTTATTGCCTATAATTACCTAAATAGTATATATAGTAGCTATATTTTTATTTTTCCTTATAAATTAGTAAGAAGTTATTAAGGATATTTTAGATTAATAAAGCTTAAACTACTACTTTCTTTTATAAAATACTAAGTAAATATATTTAGTTACTAGTATATATATTCTAATTAAAATAAGGCTTCCCTTAACTTTAAAGTCCCTATTTATTATTATATATAGTAAGGTTAATTCCTTAAAGTGTTTATAGAAATTAGTTATACTTATTAGTATATTATATACTCTATATTATAAAATAGTTAATATACTAATTACTTAAAGTTTAAGGGTATTTATTAGGGTCTTTTAAAGTCTTTATTATTTTATAAACTTTAAACTAATAATATTAATATTAAAGTATATATTTAGATTTATAAAGGTTTAGGTAGTAATATATCCTTAAATAGTAATAGGTATATAAAAGCATTGCCTAATAGGGAGTTTATAACTAGTAAAGGTAAAGGTAGCTACTTTTACTATTAAGTGTTTTCTATTTAGTTTACTTATTATTTTAAGGGTTAGTTATAATAGTATTAAATATAGTTTAAGCTACTATAATTATAGTACTTTTATAGTCCTTAGATAAATTTATTATTTAAGCCTATTATAAGGCTACTTAATACTAAAAGAGAGTATTATTATTAATAATAATATAGTATACCTTATAATTATAGTTAAGGTGCTTTTAAAGAGTTTTCTTTTATTTTAGATTTTATCTTATACTTAGGTCTTATTAGTATAATATTCTAGAATTACTAGGTAATTTATACTATTTCTTCCTTTATTTTCCTAGTAATAAATATATATAGGTTTATATAGTTTTAAAGGTTAGGTAGTAATTTAGTAAAAAAAAGAAAAGCCCTTGCTTTTTTACTAGCTTTTTTAAGGTATTTCTTTAGTAAATTAAGGTAGATATTAAAGTTAATAAAACTTTAGCCTTTTTATTATTTAGTGTTTTTTATTATAATAATAATTTAAGCTTCTTAGTTAGTAAAGTCCCTTAGTAAGGTAAGGGTTTATTCTTAGAATTTATTTTAATTATCTTTAAGTTTCTTATATTAATTATTTAATTATTTATTAAGAAAATAGTTTTATTTTACTTAATAAAACTAATATATATAGTTAAGAGTAAAAAGGATTTTTTAATAATTCTAATAAAATTTACACTATACCCTATTAAAAGTATAGGTTAGGTTATTAATTTAGATTTTATACCTTTATAGGTTAGTTAGATATATTAAAGAGTTAATATTCTTTACCTTAACTTTTCCTTAGCTATTATTTAATAAGTTATTAATAAAGCAATAGTATTTAGCCCTTTTTATATTATTTATTAGTTAACCTAAGGTAGTAAAAAGCTTTTATTTTTAAGCCTATAGTTTCTTTAGTTCTTTAAGCTATTAAATTTACTTTTATATTACTTTAGTTTTCTCCTTAAGGTTAAGGGTTCTAAAAACTACCTTATTTTAAGTAATAATAGTAATTAAAAGAGTATTACTAACTATAGTAACTATAGATTACTAGGTATTTACTAAGGGTTTAGGAGATAAAAAGCCCTTTTATAGAATAGCTATAGGTTATTAAGTATAAAGCGCTATATTATTTTTAAATAGCTATAAAAAAGCTTTAAAATTATTAAGTATAAATATAGTAGCTAGGTAAAGGCAATATAGTAACTAGTATATTAACTAAAGCTTACTTTTTTTAAGAATCCCTTATGCATATAGTAGTCTTTTAAGGGCTACTATAAGCAAGAGCGTAACTAAATATAAGGGAATTCATCCCGATGCGCCCTGTATTGTGAGGACCTCACAAGAAGTATAAAAGCATATATAAAGATATAGAAAGATATATAAAATATAGTAAAATATATATAAAATACTATAATAATATCTTTAAATATAAAAAAGTATATATTTTTTATATAATTTATTAAGTTAAAAATAGAATTTTTAATACTTAAGAACTTTATATAAAATTTAATAAAAATAATTAAATACTTTAAAAGTATTATATATATAGTAATTTAATTTAAAAATTAAAATACACTTTTTAAAAATATTTATTTATTTATTTTATTATTATTTTAAACTTAATAAAAGTTTTTAAATTTTTATATATTTATAATTATTTATATAAAATAATATTTTATAATATATTAGTATTTATAGTTTTATAATTATAAATATTAAATAAAACTTTAAACTATTTATTAAATTTTAATTTTATAATATTTTTAAAATAAGTTATAAAAATTTAAGAAATTTAATTTAATTTATAATAAATATAAATAAATATTTAAAATATTATTTAAATTGTAATTATTTAGAAATATTTAAGCTTTATTTTTAAGAATTTATTTTAAAGTTATATATAATTTTAGTTTATTATTATATATTTTTATATATTTAGAAGGTTTAAGTAAAATTAGTATCTAACTAAGTCTAGCCACACTTTTAGTGCTATTTACGCTAGAGCTAGTGCCCGATAAGCCAACCCTATAATTATAGACTTGAGTTAATAAATTCGCTTAATTTATCTAGCATACCCTATAGTGTGAGTTCTAGCCTGCAGCCTATTAAAAGCTATAAAGCAAAAGAAAAGGGGGAGGGTAGCTAGTGATGAAGCTAATGAAGAAGCTGACGAAGAAGCTAATAGAAAGAGGGAAAACAGGTTCTTAAGAAGCTAATAAAAATAAAGAAAAAAAACATAACTTATATAGGTAATTTGTTTTATTTTATCCGCTAGTTAGCTAAATTTACAATACTTGCTTTTATACAAAAATAATTGTTATTTCACTATATATATAAATACTAAACTATAACTTATACATTCTTCACTTTTATAAATTTTATAATACATTATAAATTCTGCGAATGTCTACGCTTACATGCTATATTCTAGCACGCAACACATACTTTAAGTGTATTATGTAAAAGTAAAACTAGCCCTATTTACCTCGTCTTAATTATCTATTTAACTTTATACTAGCTCTTCTATATGTTTTAGCTACTAATGTAAGTCTATCAACTTCCTACTTTTTATTATATATTGTAAGAAATAATAACATTTTTTAGGTCTCTATATTACAACTAAAATCCTAAATTAAAAAGTCTATTATTTATAATATAAATATGGAGTTAATTTAATATATTAAATATAGAAATATAATAATAAATAATAACTTACCCTTTAATTATTTTATTAACATTTGTCTTTATATTTAATTAATTAGTTACGTAAAATAGTTATTTAATAACGTAAAACTATGTGCGGATTTGTGCGAGATGTCACCAATGTATTTTTTTAATGTATTTTTCAATGACATCTGTAGACAGAGCCAATAGTTACTTTATCTGCTAAGCTTTCTGCTAATGGGACTCGAACATTTCATGACTATGATATGGGCTAATGAAAATGCTTGTCTGCTAAGCCTCATTAGACTTTTACTATCTGAGAATGCTCCTCATGAGTTACCTCACAAACTCATTGGAGGTTTTGCCTAGAGGACCAAACGAGAGCAAGGATTCGTGGAATGAAGCAAATGGGATACAAAAGCTGTTGCATTGAGATCTGCATCCGCACCAGCTCTATCCACAAACTTGCTAGCTAAGCACTGACCGAAGGATTGGTATCGTCTCTCACTGACCCTTTTCGGTCTCCAATTTCTCTCTCAACAATTGTCTTGAAAAAGTGCGCAATCTCTGCGAGTGCAAGTTGGGGAGCATGGGATACATTAAGCAGGTTGAACAATGATTGAGCATCAATCAACTGCTTTGCGATGACAGAGTCGGGCTGGCAAAATGTGCGGACTCGTATGGCTCGTGCGTTGATTTTCATTGCATGTAGAAGTCCAGAAATTTCCGAGGGATTGCTTTGACGTCGTCCATAGAAACTGAATTCATTCAAATGAAGCGCAACCAACTCGAGTTGAGTTTCAAGATCGTAGCGAAAGCTGATAACTCTCGGGCGTCCGCGTTGGAGCCAAGAATCTGAAATTTTCTTGAGATTGTTGGCAACTAAATGGCCCTTTTCAAACTCAAAAATGAGATAGTCATTCAACGCCGACGTTAAATGGAACTCCAGTTCGCAGTACAAAAGGCTCTGCTCTCGAGCATCGAGTGATATGGCGAGCTGAGTATCTGTAAACTCAGAGACATTTACATTTGATCGTCGGGAAGACGTGTTGAGCTCAGCAGTCTAAGTGGCCATTAGCAATGTTCCTGATGATATAGCCCTAGGCTACGGTACTAGCATACCACGTCCTTTGCCATTCTCTTGATGCTGTCAATGAAGGCAAATCGCTTAGATGGTGGTTTCTTCCCGAATTCGGAAGATGTCTCGGTAGCTTCTAGCCAGCCATTATATCCTATCATTGTCTTTCCTCCTATTTTTGTAGTTCGGTAACCTTGGTCGCAAAAATAGAGCGGCAACGGGCTCTGCGAATTTGGAGGTGGCCTGGAGCTCGCATTTTGGGAGCACTCTCTAGTGGCCAGATAGGGCGAAAGGTCGCTAAGAAATGTTGATGATATATGCGGCCGATCTCTATTGTCGGCAACATTTTGTGATTGTCTGGGCTTCTGCGCTAGGCTTTGTTGCCTCTTGGGATACTCACAAATCAGCTTCGGAGTTGTAATGGTTGCCCACGAATTGTACGTATTTTCGATGGCCTGCTGGACCGGCTGCCGTGAATTCATTACATTTTCAGACTCTCGGCAGTAACTGCTACAGCTTCCCGGCGTCACAATTTCTTGCATCTCACTGTCTCCATGAAAGACCGGATGTTCTATTGATTCAGAACTGTGCTCTGTTGAGCACCTGGTAATCCGAGGTGATAAGAGGGTTTTGATTGGAGATGGCGTCGCTTGGTTTCTTCTTTTAGCCAACGTATTGCATTGCAGTACTTCATCCAGTGACTTATTTTCGGGATGTTCTGGTTTTTTGTCGGTTGCAGAGTTGAAAGACCAGATATCTTCAGAGGTCACAGCTGGTGGTCCGTAATTATTTGACGTATCATTGTCTTTTGCAGGGCTTGTGGGCTTCAGGCGTAAAGTCCTAGTCTGCTTTTTGGGACTGTCGTCTACTTTGTGGGAAATGCTTGATCCAAGTTAGGTCTTGGGAGCTTTGTCACGAAGTGTTTAGAGACTTACGCTTCAGTAAGTTTATTCATTTGTCCTTCGGTCAGGTTCACACGTATTGTCAATGGTTGCTGGGCCTGACGTTTGACAGGCGATCCAGCCATATGCACACGACTGAGCGTTGGTCGTGGCATGGACGCAGCCTGTATGTCATATAGACATATGTATATAGATGTTTTTTCTTGAATTATCAGATTCGGATGACAGGTATGTTAGACAGGTGGTAAACAGGTTCGGGGGGCGGCGTGTATCATATCATGCAAGCAGCAGGTAAATGGCTTCCTAACTTCTTTCTTAAACAATCAAAACAATAAGGAACATGCATGTGCTTCCCAAGTTATTGTAAACACACATGCAGCGTCTGTGGGCCGGCCAGGTGCGCCGCAAGAGTTGCCAGTTGTCACACCAAAAATGGCTGGGATGTGCCAGGCACATCACATGAGTTATGTACTATGTAGTTCCGTGCAACCACATAATCAATCCCTAGGCTCACCCGCAGGACTCAGCAAACAATTTGCGCCACCAACGATAGCGATAGTAGAGACACCATGCAGTTCCTACTTTCTTAATGGTTTTTTCCAATGTTCTGGCACGACACGGTAGCTCAATAAGAGCTTTTTTTTTTTTTTTTGGTTTTTGGTTTTTGGTTGTCTAGTTTGTTATCACATTGCATCGACTCCAACAGTACATACATCAGTTGACCACCAGATGCACAAAGGCGGCCAAGGCCCTCCGATCGTCTGCTCCGCCATTGATCCCGGTACTATAACAAAACCCTATCACTTGCCGCAGTCAGATTCCGGTGTCCGACGTAACGTTGAATACCCCTCCCTCCCTTGTGCAGACCCCAAGCATGCTGTCACGGCATTGATCTGCGACACTTTCCCGCCAAAATCATCCAATAAGCGCTGCTCGGAGCTGGCCATGTCTCGTGCCAAGTAGTGAGGGGAATGGCGGTCCGCGTCTTCCCGCGTGGCATCAAGATGGTGTGATTGGTATGGTATGTAAGTGCCTTGTGCTTTCTTTCAGCGACGGCTTCTGATTCAGATTTGGACCGTCCTCCGCGTCTTCGCGTACCTCGATCCATCTCCCCTTGAAATACAAGCCTTTGCCTTCCACTTCCCCGTCGACTTTGAAAGATAGTTGTTTTTCAACCATATCCAAGCCATCTCGTCTCCCTTCTCCGTTTCTTCAGCTTATTTTCCAATGTACAGAAAATTCCACTCTTGAATCTTCAACTGCACACTTTTTTCAAAAAGCTGAGCATTGTCTCTTCAAGAGCCATGACCGTCGACGACGTCCCAGAACAGGTGTCGCAGTTCTATGACATTGGTAGGCCCAAAACAAGAAGCAATCTCTACAACCCGAAGTGGGCCAATTAATCTTCAGGAGTCAAATAGATTCGACTGACTTACCGGACTAAATAGTCATCGTGGGAGCTGGCCCTGTCGGCCTAATGCTGTCGACCTGTTTGGCCAGATGGGGGTATCGCATTAAGCATATCGATAATCGGTCAGAGCCCACCAGCACGGGACGGGCTGACGGGATACAGCCACGGTCTTTGGATCTTTTCCGCAACATGGGACTCAAAGCTGAAATAATGGCTCATAAGCCAGCACGTGTGTATGAAGTCGCGTTTTGGAAGCCGGATAGGTTTGCGAGTGATATTATTCGGACTGGAACGTGGGCCAGTTGTCCGAGTTTCATAGACGCACGATATCCCTTTACTACTGTTCTGCATCAAGGTTACATAGAGAGAGTCTTTATCAATGATCTCGAATCGAACGGTGTTCGGATTCAAAGACCCTGGACCTTACAGTCATTCAAATCCGATGAGAACGACAACCCTGATTTTCCGGTGTACGTCAAATTAAAGCATGTTGATGGAACCGTACTTGAGACAGTGAGAGCAAAATATCTGTTTGGGGGCGATGGCGCAAAGTCTTTCGTTCGGCAGCAGCTCAATATCCAGATGAAACACATCGATCCTATTGAGCATTTTTGGGCCGTTATGGACGGTGTGGTCAAGACAAACTTCCCCGACATCAAAGTCCGTCATGTTAACAGAATTCTCACTTCCTTTTGCCTGGATGCTGACAGCACTGGTTTAGATGAAATGCACTATTCATAGTCAAAATGGGTCAATCTTGGTCATTCCTAGAGAGGACAACATGGTTCGACTGTACATTCAAATTGCGTCTTCAAACACGCCAGACTCGTATCATCGGAGAACAACAACACAGCGCCAAATTCAACAAACAGCCAAGAAAATTCTACGTCCCTATTCAATAGAGTGGGAACGGGTGGAATGGTATTCGGTCTACCCAATCAGCCAAGGGATATCCGAAAGATACAGCCTGGATTTACGAGTGTTTCTTGGCGGCGATGCGTGCCATACCCATAGTGTAAGTCAAGCTTTGCTCGAATCCACGTGAAACCTGACAATTATGACCGCTACCCATTAGTGACTAACCATTTACAGCCTAAAGCGGGCCAAGGCATGAATATGGCATTTTTGGATGCACTGAATTTAGCATGGAAGATCCATGCGGTTGAAGGTGGTCTGGCCCATCGAGAGCTTCTCAAGACGTACGAAACAGAGAGAAAAGGCGTCGCCGAGAGTCTGCTGAACTTCGATAATCATTATGCAAAGCTTTTCTCGCAGCGCCAACCAGCCGCTAACGAGATCGAAGCCGCCTCGGCTTACAGCTTGGATATCCACGACAATGAGAAGGACGATGAATTCATCAAGACTTTCAAGGAGTCTTGCGAATTTACTAGCGGTCACGGGGTGTCCTATGAACCGAACAATGTGAACTGGTCTCAAGATCATCCAGCTACATCATGCCTCATGCACCCCGAAGGGACAACACTTCGGACGGGTCACATGTTTCCAAGCTCGAATGTGACTAGGGTAGTAGATGCGAATGTAGTTCATCTGGAGCAAGAGGTGCCGTTAAATGGCTCATTCCGTGTGTTCATCTTTGCCGGAATCCCGTCCATCACCGAAAGTGCACTCAGAGACCTCGCCCGTGGCCTTGGCCGGAAAGGATCATTTTATTCGTCTTACATCAGACCGGACGTTGACACAGTCTCACATCACGAGCGACACAATCCTCATAGCTTATTTTTCACAATTTGCACGGTTTTTGCTGCGAAGAGAACGGAAATTGAGATATCCAGTGGGGTGCCTGACCTGTTAGCTCGATATCGAGATCATGTGTATGCAGATGATCGATGGGATTCTAAATTTCCCAACGCAAAGGCATCAGCTCACGCCAAGATGGGTTTTGATCCGATGAAGGGCGCTATAGCCGTGGTCCGTCCAGACGGTTATGTCGGTGCGGTCATCGCCCTCGTGGAGGGCGATGGAACCATTGACGCCCTGAATCAATATTTCTCGGCGTTCTGTACCAAAAAGCTGACCAAAATTGCTCCATCCTTATGAACCATGGATACTGAGTCGAAGGAGAAAATATCAAGAACTAGAAATTCCAGAAAAATCGAGCGACAATTCTTGTTGACCCCGACTTTGAAAGCACAACAGTGAAGGAAGAGGAAAGTATGCTATTGCTCATGCACGGCAAGCGCGAAGTGTGCGCTCGCCTCGCAGTTTGTATCTGAAGGTACAGATAAGAAGTGCAACATGGTTTAATAATCTGGTACCAAACTACTGTCAAGATGCGGATTATGTGTAGCTCTATGTAAATATGTGTTACATCTAGTAATAGTGCATGATGTATATTCTATCTGGTGGAGGACACTCTAGCTACCTAAAATGTATATAGTGAGTGTCTTAGGCAAGATGCCTAAGATATAAGGCTAAATACTAGGGCACTATATCTAAGGGTTCCGATAAGGGGAACATTAGAAGGTCTATAGTTGTGATAGATTCGAGCTATGGGCTCGGATTATAGAGGAAGGTAGGAAGTCGCTAGGTGTGTATATATATATATATATATCCCTATAAAGCATAGGCCTAAGTAATATCTATATATATAAATAAAGTAAGGTTATATATAATTATATTCTCTTTCTCTCCTTAAGAATAATAATAATACTATTAATATTAAATTATAAATACCTTTAGGCTAGTTTATAATATTTATTATTTTTTCTTATTTTTATATAGATTTTAAATTAATATTAGTTTAGGCCTTAATAAAATAGAAAATATAAAAAAAAATACTATAAAAAAGGGTTTAGTATATTTATATAGTCTCTTTATATAATAAAAAAAAAGCTTATATAATTATAATAAGCGCTTTAAAATAATAATAAATAATAAATAAAAACACTAGCTATTAGTTTTAATTTTAAAACTATAATAAATAAGCTATAATAAAAACTACTTTTAGTTAAAAGCTTTTATAATAGAATTTATATATTCTTTAAAGTATAATAAAGCTTTATATTTTATAAATTAATTATAAACTAAGACTTTATTAGTTTAAATTATAATTAATAAGTCTTTATATATTAATACTTAATACTATAAGTTTAATTTTATATAGTATTATTTTTTAAATAAAGTATTTTAATATAGTATAACCTTTAATAGCTTTTTAACTACTTTAGTAAGCTTTATTTAAACCTTTATTACTAAAAGTATATAATTTTTAAGTTAAATTAGCTTTACTAATAAAAGTATAAAAAGTTTAGTAACTTTTATATTTAATTTAAATAAAAGCTTACTTTTACTAAAGGGCTAAATTAAGCTAATTTAATTAAACTTACTAAGCTTTAAATAGCTTTATATTAAAATATATAGAATATATATATATTAACTATAAGGTTTTTTATATTAATTATAATACTATAGTTACTAAATATTATAGTATTACTTTTAATATAAATTCCTATTAAATAAAGGTTAAATTATATAATAGCTATTACTTTAGCTATTTATATAATTAAAATAGTAATATAATAATAATAAGTATAAATACTATAGGTTTTAGCTTAGACTCTAGAAAATAATAGTAAAACTAATAGCTTAATACTATTAATATAAATATAGCTTAGGCCTTATAGGTCCTTTAAACTATATACTATAAAAAATAAAATAATAAGTAGTATTTATAGTATAGTTTTTTTATATACTAAATTACTAACTATAAGTTATATTTTATACTATAGCTATAAATAAAAATAAGTATTTACTTTTATAATATTAAAAACCTTAATTTAGCTATAAAAAAAAGAATTAAAGCTAAAAAAGGTAACCCTTTAGCTTAAGTTTTAGTAAAAGGGCATTTAATAATATATTATACTTACTATATTACTTATTAAATATAAAATATAAAGATTATAAAGAGATTAAATTAAATATAAAAGTATTACCTTTTCTTTTATTTTTTTTTATAATAATTAAACCTTTTTTAAAACTTAAGTAAATAGTAATTATAATAGTTTTATAGCTATAAGTAAATAAGCTATTTAGAAGTTAGGCTTAAATTAATTCCTACTACCTTAGCTATATAAAATTATAATAGCTATAGTAGTTTTAGCTTATTATAAAGTAAGGTTTATATTAAAGCCTTAAGTTACTTACTTAGTTTAGTTTTAAGCTAATATTAATAGTTAGTTCTTTTTAGTTATAGCTTATATTATACCTAGCCTTACCTATAACTATATTTTTAGTATACTATAGCTAGTATAAAATAAAATTAAGCTATACTTAATATAAAATTAAATAATAGTTTATTTTTAAGGGGAATTAGTTATATAACTACTAAATGTATATTAGTTAGACTACCTTACTACTATAGTGCTAGGTTTAGTCTATATAGTAATAGTCTACTAGGCCACTAAGATAGGTACTAGTAACTAATTTTTATTAACTAGCTTATAGGAGATTATAAGTATCCTTAGCATAGCTTCTAAAGTTAACAAGGCGGGGCTGCTTATAGCCTCATTGCCAGAGGAATTAAGGGACGTCCTTCCCCCTCTTGTGTCACCGTCCATTCCTCTTTCCTTCCTACCACCTGTCCTGACCCTTGTCCTGCCGTTTGCCCAACCATAACCGCACTTCATTCCTGCCGTTTCCAATATTGCACCTTCCCTTTCTCTACGAGTTATTATGTCTGCATCTGCTGGCGCACCTCCTCCTCCTCCTCCGCTACCACCCCCAGGCCGGACCGGTCTTGGCTGGCATCTGACCTTAATTCTCTTCTTCCTCTATATACAACCCTAGCATAGCACTGCTTAAGGGAAGGTTAGCTATAGGTATTAAACCCTGCTTAGTTATAACTTAGGCTTTTTCTATAGGTAAAGATAGTAAAGGTAAACTTACTTTAAAGAATAATTTAAACTTAAAATTAAAGAAAATTAAAATTCTAGCTAATATAGGCTAAATAGTTATTAGACTAAATAAGGGAGTTAATATAAAGTAAAATAAGTACTAAAGGTAGTAGTTAGTTTTATTATAATATTTATTATAGTAATAATACTATTAATCCTTAAAGTTATTAAAAATAAGGTTCTTTAAATTTTATAATAAAGTAAGGGGTATATAAATAAAAGATATTATAAGTATAGTATTCTTTATAAAAAAACTAAAATAAGTTTAAAGCTAATTAAGTAAGAATATAGTAATAAGGTAAAAAGGGGAAAGCACTATAATAAAGGCCTAGGCTATATTTAAATAGTAAAAATAGGCTAGTTAATAATAGTTTAAAGAGTTAATTATATAAAATATAAAAAATAATAAAAAAAAACTTTTTGCGAATTCGCCCGCACTGCTATAGCGCCGCAGGATTAACTCTAAAACGCTTAAAAAGCTAATAAAAAGAATTATTATATCTATTTACCCCCTTCTTTAATAGCGTATTAGGCCTAGAGCGTGGGCATAGTAAATAAGGCAATACTAATAAATATTAATAGTAGAAATTACAGTCTTATATAGAATTACTACTACCCTTTTATAGAATAAGGTAGCTTTATAATAAAACCCTAAGGAGAGCCTATGCCTAAGGTAATATAGAACTATATACTAAAATACCTTAAGCTTAAATATAATAAAATCACTAAGCTTATTCTATTAATATTACTATAAAGTATATAAAATATATTTCTCTACGCCCTTAATATAGAGGTAATCTATACTTACTATAAGAATCTCTCCTATAATCCTATAACCCTTCCTACTATTTTTACTAATATAGCACTTATTATATAGAACCTTAAAGCTATAGTTAAATAAATAGTAAATAAAGCTCTTTAGGGAGAATAAATAATAGCACTAATATAGGCTAGCATTACTACTAGTAGATTTAGGTCTATAAGTTAAAACCCTTTAACTTAAAATACTATTACTATTATAATGCTACTTTAAGTATACTATAAAGCTATTATTAAAGGCCTCTTTATTAGTAAGGTAGTAAAAAACTAAATACTAAAAGAGATTATATAAGTAGTTAACTATACTACTAGGGTAAATACTACTATAGTAGTATATTATCTCTATAGTAGTAATATAGTTATTACCTTTAAAGATATAGCTAAGCTATATATTATAAATATAGCCTAGGTTTAAACTGCTTTTAGTCTAAAGATAGTGCTAAATTAAAGGATATTTAGCTTTATTATTAAAGGCTTTTCTATAAGGAATATATAGAACTAACCTAAGGAGAATATTCTTTAATAACTTATTAATACTAATAGCACTAGCCTTATCTAGGTAGTAGTATAGAAGCCTAAGGGCATTATAATAAGGGCACCTCTTATTATTAAAGTTAATAGTATTAAAGTAGCTAACTAGCTTTACTAGGCTAGGATTATTTATAAGGTAAAAATCTTTAAAGCAAAGCCCTATAATAATATAGTACACCCCTAGTAGTGCTTTTACTACTATAAGTTTAGCTATATTATAGCTTATTATAAGACAACCCTATAGTATAGCTACTATACTACTAGCTAGCATAAAAAGGGCAAATAAGCTTACTTAGCACTTATAAAGGTAGCCTAGGAATATTACTATAACTACTTAGACTTATATATAGTATAGTTAAAACTTTATTTAGTTATAAATAAGCAGTGGTTTTATATAAAAGCAGTATACCTACACTGCCCCTAGGCCTTTACTAACCTAAAGGAAATAGTATTTAAATAAACTAAGGTTAGATTATATAGCTATTAATATAAAGTAAGCTTTATACTATTTTATAAGGCCTTACTATAGAAGCGCATTAATAAACCCCTAGGTAGCTATAATAGACTACCTAATACTTATTTAACTACTATAATAACCTTAAGGATATATAGCGCTATAGAGGCCTTCCTTAGCTAATAATTTATAACTATAGCAGACCTAAATACACTAAGCACTACCTAATAAACTATATAATATAAGTTATATACTAAAATATATAGAAGAAATTATACCTTATTAAAGTAGCGCTATACTACTAAGCTAAGGTTAATATAATAGTAATTTAGAAACTAACTATTAATAATAAAATACCTTTAAACCTTAGCCTTAGCTACTTCTAACTTACTACTTAAAATAGCTATATAGCTATTTATATAAACCACTAGTATAGTTCTAAGATATAGTTAATATAGTCTAGCACTAATTAGTGCTTAGTATACCTATATAATATTAATATATATTTTATATACTTCCCTCCCTATAAAAGGGATTAGGCAACCCCCCTTTATAACCTTACTATAGCCCTAACCTAGAGCTATAGCGTATTTATAAGTAACTTTAACTAGCACTACTTACTATAGAATAAATATAGATATATATCCCTTAAAAGCAAACTTTTACTTAAGGTTATAGCCTAGTAGTGCCTTACCCTCTTAATGCCTCTTAGTAAGGTTATATAGTAGTTTTAGGGGAAATAAAATAGTACTATTAATTATACTTAGCTAACCTAAAATATTATAGCTAAGTATATAAAAAGCTTAAACCTAGCTAGGTTTAACTATATACTATAGCTTATATAGTTTAGTATTATAAATAATAAAATGCCCTTTATAATACTAAGATATACTTAAAAGGATATAAACTCTAACCTTATTACTAGGGAGGCTATATACTACTTTTATAATAATAATACTAACCCTTTGCTTAATAGCCTCTATAAAATTAATAAATATACTAGGTAAATAATAAAGAAGCTATAAACTATAGTAAATAGGGTAGCACTAAAGTAAGAGCTATATATAATTAGCTTAGCTCTATAGTAGAACTAATAAGTCTATATAGCTATACACTAAGCTAAGAAAGTATAATGCTAATAGTAAGCTATAAAGCTAGACTCTAACTAGTAAGCTATTATTAAAGTAAAGGTAACCTAAGCCTAAGTAGTCTATAATAAATACTATAGCTTATAGTGTAAAGTAGTAAATAAAGCCACTACTAGCTATAGAGATCTATAGAAACTTAAGCATTAGGCCTATCTTTATAGTAGCCTTCTCTTTAAACTATAATAAATCCTAAACCTTATCTAGGGTAAGGGCACTATAGCTATACTTTATATAAGCTATAAAAATAAAGCACTTACCTTTACTAACTACTTTTTCCTTAAGTTATATATAAAGATAGATAATATACTAGCCTAACTACACTCCTGCCTTAATGCTATACTATTCCCCCCTAAGGATTACTTTAACTAAACTAAAATCTAAAATATTATCCACTACCTAGTAAGTTAAAAAGCACTAAAGCTTAATAGAATTCTAGCTAGCCTTCTAAAGGCTTATAGGCTGCCCCTAGCCTAAGTCCTTACCTACTTTTTAAATTACTATTACTGCCTTAGGTACTACCTAGCTTTATTTTATAAGGCTAAAGTTATTATTCTTTATAAACTTAGAAAAACACTAAAGAAATAAAAGCAGGCTAGGGCCTAAAGACCTATCTCCCTACTAAGCATTATTAATAAGGTACTAAAAGCTATAGTAGTAGTATAAATTACTAGTATAGCTAAAGAGGGCTTAGCTTTACTAAAACTTTAAATAAAGAACTAAATAAATAAATTAATAAAGGTAGCCTTTAGTATTTTTATTAAAGCAGTAAAAGTAATATAGTACTATAGTAGGATTATATTATTTCTCTAACTAAATATCTCTACTACTTTTAATATAGTATACTATAAATAGCTTATTTATATTATATACTATATAGGCCTTTCTAACTAAATATTATAGTAAACCTATGCCTTTACTATAGTAAAAATAGCCTATCTTTTCTTTAAAGAAAAGACTACTACCCCTATCTTTATATTTATAGGGGTATTATAAGGGTTCCCTATCTCCCCTATACTTTTTCTTCTATATATTACCCCCCTTTATAAAGCCCTATATATAGCCCCTTTTACCTTAGTTTTTAGCTTTTTAAATAATATAAATATCCTTATATATAGCTATACCCTAAAAGAGATATAGAATTAGCTTAAGGCTATATAATATATTTATTAATTATAGTCTACTAAATTTAGCCTAGTCTTCTACCTATAAAAAAGCAAGCTTATATACTTTATAAAACATTACTATATAGTTATAGTACTTATCTACCTTAGTACTACTATAGTTTAGCTTATTTAATTTACCTACTTCCTTAGAGTATAGGTTTATAGAAAACTATACTAAAAGAAATACTAAATATAAGTAGCTATAAAGCTATATTAATAGTAGCTTACCCTTACTTTACTAATAGTATTTATATAAAGATACTAACTATAGAAAGCTAAACTACTATATATATAAGTTATATAGAGCCTAATTATATATAGTGTAGGGATATACTATATCCCTATTACTCTAAGTAAAGTAGTAAGAGGTATAGCTAAAGCCTTTATTATAGAATAAAATAAGTATCTTTAAGTTATAACTAAAGCCTTTTAAGCTATATTATAATCTCTCCTTAAAACTAAGGTAGTAGTCCCTTTAATTAACCTTTACTTAAACTACTATATTAAATGCTTTTATAATAAAATTAAAGCTAATAGAATAGTAAAAAGAATTTAAACTATCTATATATTAATAGTAGCATGCCTATAGTATTAGCTACTTTAATAAGGATAGGTCCTTAAACTACTACCCCTATATATTCTATTCTTAGGCTAGAGGCTACCTACTCTTACTATTACCTTACTACTAGTAGTAAAATTAAGCTAAGAATAAAAAGATAAATAGCACTAAAAATAGGCTACTATATAAGCATAATAACGCCCCTTTAAGCCTATAGTAGCTAACTATAAACCTAACTTCTAAATAATAAAAAAGATTATATACCTTTATAAGAATTTACTTAAGTATAAATTAATAGCTTTTATTTAAATAAAGATAAAAAAGATTAGGCTATAGGCATTTCTATTTAAGTAATATATCCCTAGGGTAGACTTACCTATATACTAATACTAAGAGGATTTTAAAGATATATACTATATTTTACTTAAATACCCTTACTATAACTATCTATACTAAAATGCCCTTAGAGAGGCACTACTTTAGACCTATTATAATGTTTATTTAGCCCTTAATAACCTATATATAGCTACTACCCTTACCTACTAGCTACTTTATATAGGCTACTTTAAATAATATACCCTTGCCCTTTAATTATAGAACTACTAGGCTAAAGAAGATAAACCTATACTAATAAAAAGCTAAATTTACTAAGCTATTAAGGCAGGTAGTACTTTAGATAATATATAAAATAATAATATTAAGGAATAAAGCAAGATAATAAATATAAATAAATATACTATAGGAATAGTATAGAAATAGGATAATTATAGTATAGATATTCTTATTATTTAAGTTAGGAAAAAAAAAATAAAAAATAAAAAAAAAATATAATCCTACCTTAGCCCCCTATTGCCCTTAAGCTAATACTTTATAACCCTTTAGCTGCCTCCCCCTCCCCCCCTATCTCTTTATTTACTACTATTACTACTATTACTATTAGTACTTTCTCTACTATTATTACTACTACTATTTTAATAGTATAGGCCCTTTTAGCCTAAGGTATAGGCACTATAGATATAGATTACTTTTACTTCTCCCTTTTTAATTTATTTACTTTTTTTAAAGTAATAATATACTACCTTAGTAAAGAAAGTAGCTTCTCTTACTATATTTTACCTAAGGTAGGCTTAGTACTAAGCTTAGCTATAGCCTTTTCCTTTCCCTTTATAATAATAAACTACTTTAACCTTTTTTAAAGCTTACTATATTATTTATTTTATATTATATTATTAGCTACTAAAGTAGTACTAAGCTAAGAGTAGAGTAGACTTATATTAACTTCTTTACTATTTATATACTATTACTATATATAAATAAGTTTCTTTAGATTATTATAATATAAAGGCTAATTTTTAATTTATAACTTTAATTAGAAACTATAGTAGTATTAAAATAGAATTATTAGGAACTTACCTAGTAATAGGACTATTAAGCTTTAGTATACTTATAATATATTATACTAAGACTTACTATAAATTAGTACTAGCTATAGCCTAACCCTAGAATAAGCACTTACCTTATTAATAATAGCATTACTAGCTAATATCTTTATCTTTTATAAAGTATAAACTATAAAGACACTCTTTAGAATCCCTAGGCTAAGGCTAGGTTAAATATAAGACTAGGGTAAGGAAGGGTATATACTTATACTAAGCTATAAGGTTAAAGATTTTTATACTATTATTTATAATAAGTTAGAACCTATAAATAGAACTACTATAAACTTAAAATAAATAGCACTAGCACTAGTAGCACTATAGAAGTAGTAAGGGGGGGATTACTTATAATTTTTATAATATATAAAGGAAAAGAAAGAAGGCTAAAAGGGAGGGGAAAGAGGCCTTTATATAATAAAAAAGGGAACCCCCCCTTAGTTACTAATTTACTATTTTAATGTATACTATAAAAAACATAGTTAATATAACTAATTAATACAAATTAATATAACTTATATTATAGATAATATAGAGCTTAACTACTACTACTATAGTTATAAGGTAAACTTTAATTCTCTAAGTTAATATAAAAGTAAGGCTATTATAGAATTAATAATATTATTACTAATAACCACCCCTAGTATATAGAGGCTACTTACTAAGCTAATATAGCCCCCCTTAGCTCTATAGAAAATTATTTTTCTATTACTAATAAGGAATTTTATTCTTTTAATGCTAGTAAAACCTAATTTTTCTAATGCTAATACTAGGCTAACTATACCTAAACTAATACTATAATACACCTAACTTTTTTATATATTTATATACTTTACTATAATTATTATAGGCTTTACCTAGTAGTAGCGCACTATTTATACATACTATAAGACTACTCTAAGACTACTATAGTTCTAGCCTAATAGTACTAAGGTTGCTATATAGGTTTTCCCCCTTACACTAGGGTTTTTCCTATATAGATTAAATAGAAGAGGTTCTAGAAATTAGGGCCTAGCCCTAACTAGCGTAATTTAATAATAATAATAATAAAAAATAATAAAAATAACCTAAAAGGTAAATAGTTTAATAAGGGTAGTAGTTAGGTAAGGGCTTAGTATTAATAAGGTTATAAAATATAAATTTTTTAATATATTATAGTTTAAAGCTAGGTAATAAACTAATATTAAAGTAAGGGAAGGGAATATTATATAAGGAATTAATACTACTTAAGTGTAAAGAATATAAAAAACTAGCTTTTTTACCCTTTAAGTATAGGTAATATAAATATAAAAGTAATTAGTATAGAATTTTAAATATAAAAAGTATTAGTATTTATATATTTAAAAATATATTTTAAAAAGTATTAGCTTATAAGTAAGCTATATATAAAGTTAGCCTAAAGGGCTTAAAGTTTCTTTATAGTAAAGGTAATAATAATAATAATAGTATAAATTAAGTAAAAGGTAAGGCTAGCTTAAGTATAATTATTTTATATAGTAAGTATAATAATATATATAAAGCTAAAAAAAATAGATTAAAAACTTATAGTAAAGATATTTTAAAACTAAAGTAAGCTTAAAAGGCTATTAAAATAAAAAGGTAATAAGTTTAAAGCTTTAAATATAAGTATTATAAACTATTAAGTAATTATAGTAGCTAATATAAAAATAGTATATTATTAAATAGTTATAGTAGTAGTAAAGATAATATAAAGAGAATAATATAAATTTTAAATAATATTAAAGCCTAGTATATTAAAAAAAAAAGATAAAAATAGTTATTAATAAGTATTTTTATAGCTATACTAAGTATAATAAGGTAATAAAGCTATTAATACCTAGCTACTCTCTTAGGTAAGGTATTACTTTATATAGTTATACTTATTATAGTATTATTAAGTAATAAAGTAGTATATAAAGGTAAGGTATATATATTTAGCCTTTAAGCTTAAAGTAGTAGCTTAAGTAAATATAATAATAGTTTCTTTATAATTAATTATAGTAACTATATATTTATAGATATAGTAAAGCTTAAAATTAATAGTATATAAGTATACTCTTTAAATATACCTATACTAAGACTTATTATACTTTTAGTAAGTATACTTATTAAGGCTTAGTTTATATAAGAATTTATCTTTAATTACTATATTATTACTATAGGGATTATAAAGAAATTAATAGTTTTTAGTAGTAAATAAAGTAGTATTAAAATTACCCTTAAAGTTATACTTATTTATATATTTTTATAGATTAATTTAGCCTAAAAGTAATAGTAAAAAAGAAGGAGAAAGTATATTAATAAATATAAATATAATAACTTATAGAAAAAGGGAAGGTATAATATTAAAAATAGTAAAAATAAAGTATAGTTATAGTTAAGTAAATAGTAAAATAAAGGTTAAAATAAGTAATAAAAAGAAAAGAGAAATAAATAGTAATATAAAAAGAGAAAGAATATCTCTCTTTATACTTTCTTTAGTAAGCTTATAAGCACTAATAATAATAAATATTATACTTTATATAGAATTTAATAGAATTAAAATAATAAAAGGATATATAAGTTATTAGGTTAGGGTTAGTATTAGTAATAATATTAATATTATAGTTATATAGTAACTAAATACTAATTAGTATATTATTATATATAGGCTATCTTTATAGGCTAGTTTTTAGCTAATAATAATAATAATATAGCTAATAGGGCGCTATATTAAACTATATTCTAGACTATATAGCTTTAGCCTTTTATTTCCTTTAAATATTTTTATTTTTCTATTTTATATACTAAGGAGAGGCTATATAATAAATTTAAGCTATAGGCTTAAATTATAAAGAAAGGTAAGAAGTTACTAAGTATATATATATATATATATATATATCTATAGGGTATAGGCCTAAGCAATACCTATATATATAAGTAAAGTAAGGTTATATATAATTATATTCCCTTTCTCTCCTTAAGAATAATAATAATACTATTAACACTAGATTATAGACGCCTCTAGGCTAGTCCGTAACAATAGTGTGTAATACCTTCCCTATAGCTAAATAACTAGCCTATACTAAATATATATAAAATCTATTCTTAGAAAAGCATAAAAGGCTAGCCTAAAAAAAGCAAAATAAAATATATTAAAAATCTAAAAAAGTATAGTATATAGAAGGTTATGCTTCTAAGCATATAAGAATTAGCAATAATAGTAGCTAATCCTTAGAGAAGAAAAATTATATATAAAATATATAGAAAAAAGCCTAATTAGATAATTCTAATTAGTAGTTAAGAAGTAAGGGTTATAAAAAATGCTAACTAAGGAATTATATATAGTATTTATATAAAATTATTATACTTTATATATTTAAGGCCTTTAGTAAAGCTATTAATAATTATTTAATTTATACTAACTTATTTAAAGTAAAAAAGGCTATTTATAACCTTCTAAGTAATCTATTTATATTATAAATCTATATACTATATATAGCTATAATATTTCTTATTAATTATATTTACTTATATATTCTAACTATTAGTAAATAGTAATAATAAGTAGCTTTAATTAAACCTAAAGTCTTTAATAAGCTATAATATTTAAATTATAAATAAAGCTATAAGTATAAAATTAATAAATTTAGCCTTAGTAATGCTTAAAGCTATAAAAGTTTACCTTTTTAAAGATTAAAGAATAGTATTATTATTAAGTATAATAATATAGCTAGCAATAAAACGCTATATTATAATATTATTATTATAAGAGGTATTACTATAACTATAAATATAAAGAATTTAATTATTAGTACTTAAAGTGTATTTTTCTTTAAGAAAAATACTAAGATTCTTTATTCCTTAAAGGTATTATTATAAATACTTTTAAAGATCTTAATAAAACTACTTTAGCGCTAAATTTACTATATTAAGCTTATTAACTATAAATATAATATTAGGTTTTATATATATAAAGAGCTAATTAAAGTATTTAATCTCTTTTTACTAATTTATAAAATTACTAATAATAAGAAGATCTTTTTAATTTATAGAAATCTAAGCCTATAGTAGCTAAGGTATATAAGCTAGTAATAAGTTAAATACTTAAAAGCGCTTAATAATAAATTTAATATACTTTTTTTAATAAAGAAAAATAGTTTAATAGTTTTAATTCTATAAAAATTATATACTAAGGAATATATATACTATTTTTAAGCGCTTAAGCTTATATTAAAATTTTAATAAGTTAAGTATAATACCTATTATACTATTTAATAAAGCTACTATAATAATATTATTAATATAAAAAAAAAGAAAAATATAGTCTTTATAAGTAAAGATATATAACTTACTTATAAATCTTCTAAATCTATATTTAAAGAGCTTAGTAAATATATTATTAAGCTACTAAAAAGGTAATATTAATAAGCTATATAATACTTAATTAAGGTAGTATATATACTTTATACTATCTTTATAACTATAAGGTTACTATATAAAGACTTTAGTTTTTATATTAGTATTTAGAAAAGTATTAATAATATTATATTATTATTACTTAAAATTATAAATAGTAATTAGTATATAAAATATATATAAAAAGACTAAGTAGGTAACTATAGTATAAAGGTCTTTATCTTTAAAGACTTTATTATATTAATTACTATAAACTATTTATTAAGCCTTTAAATAAGGTTTACTATTAATAGAATATTTAATAGTATAAACCTAATAACTATTAAAGATTATAGTATTTTTTAGTAAGTAAACTAATTCCTAGCTATTTTTTTATTATATTTTTTTTAGCTCTTTAAGCTTAGCTAAGCACTAGAATATATAATAATTTAGAAGATTTTTTACTTTAAACTAATTTAATAGTATTAGAATCTTTATATTTACTATACTAGCTATATTAATAATTATTATATAATATAAGGGATTTATAGCTTTATTTTCCTTATATTTATTATTATTATAATATATAATTATAAGGTTTAAAGACTTACTTATAGAAAAAGCTTATTTTTACCTATATATTATAATATATAAATAGTTAATATACTCTTTTATATATATTAAATAGTATATACCTTAAGTATTAAGACTATACTTATTATTAATAAGCTTTAACCTATTTTTTAGTAGCTTTTCCTTCCTAAGATTACTTAATTTCTATTTAATAAAATTATTATAAAGTAATAAATTAACTTTAGCTATAATTACTTCTAAAGACTCTTTAGTTATAAAAGCTAGGGCATTAAGTATTTCTTTATTATATATAAAAGGTACTTTTTCTAAGGCTTATAGCTATAGTTTAAAGTTAAAAAGAGGTATATACTTTTTAAAGAGTATTATTATTAAATTATAAAGTCTAGATATAATTATATATACTAAATTATATAATTTTAGTAGGTTCTTTAATATCTATACTTAAGATAGTAAAATATTATATACTAAGGGTTCTTTAAAAGGAGTAGTTAATTTAAAATATAGTTAATTAAATAATATATATAATTTTAGTAGCTTTTCTACTAATTTATTATAAGGTTTAAACTTAATAAAATTTACTAAAGTAATAAGTTATTAGTTTATATTTAGAGATATACCTAGAGAGGCTATATTTAATAGTAAAGTAATTATTCTCTTACCTTCTTCTATAAAGGCTAAATTAATAAGTTTAGTAAGAAATTTAATATCTTTCTTATTATAATTAGTATAATTAAATACTTCTTAAAAATATATATTATAAGCTTTAATAATATAATTATTCTTAGGAAGCTATACTTTAAAGAGATAATATTTAGGGCCTTTTATACTTATAAAGTAACCCTTTTTAGCTTAAAGAGCTATCTTTATAGTATATATATACCTTTCTTTAGGAATTTATATATATATAATATATCCTTAAGTTTAAAGATTTTAAATAAATACTTTATTATTTAAACTAACCTTATTAAATAATATTTATTATAGTAATTTACTATTAATGCTATTTATTAGTAATAAATTTATAATCTTAATAGTATATTTTATTATATATAGCTATAGAATATTAGGAAGCTTAGTACTAATTATAAAAATATATATTATCTTTATAAAGGTTCTTTTAGCCCTTTTAATAATACCTTAATATGCTAAAATATAGGGAGCTTTAGTATATAAAATAATGCCTTTCTTATAATAGTAGCTAGTAAACTTTTTACCTAAAAATTCTATAGTATTATTAGTATAAAAGCACTTAATAGTAAAGCTACTACTTATATTTTTTATAGTAGTTTACTAAACCTTTATAGCTTTTTATAAATTCTTATAACTTATAGTTAGAATTACCTAGTAAAAATAAGTATATATATTAATTATATATAAAGTATAGTTCTTTCTATTAAATCCCTTTAGTTTATATATAATATAATTCTAAAAAATATAAAATAAAAAAGATTAAGTATTAATTTAAAGCTTATAGTAAATAATTTAATTAGCTTTTATAAAATAGTAAGCTTTATAATAAAAATTATAAAAAGAAATAGAATTAATAAAGATACTAGCTTCTTTATATATATATAGAATATAATCCTTTTCTATATACTTAAGTCTTTTATATAAAAGGCTATATTTTATATTCTTTATAATAGCCTTTATAGGTAAAGCTATAAAGTTAAAGTAAGGCTTTTCTTTATATAAATTTAGAACTATAATATTAAAAGCCTAGTAAAAAAAAGTAACTCTTTAATAAAAAGACTTTATAATTAAATAGTTTAAAAAGCTATTTATAATAATATTAGCTTTCTAAAGAAAGCTAGGAAAAATTATATTAACTTTAGCTTTAAAGGTAAGCTATATATTTAGTAGCTTAAAATAGCTCCTTACTATAGGTATTTTTACTATTTTAATGCTTTTTATTATAAATAGTTAACTATTACTTATAGTTATTAGCTTAATTACTATATTTATATTAAAATATATAAACTACTTTATTAAATTAAATATATAGTTACTATAGCCTATATTTAATATATAATTAGTTCTTTTAAGTTAATTAAAGTTAGTAGCTACTATATAAATATTATTAGTATTTATAATTATATTACTGTTGGAATTGCCCTCAACGGCACAACCTCGGTGGAATGGCATAACCTTAGGAAGGCCCAATTCACAGATGCTAATTAGGCGCATTGCGTAATTAGACCCACTAACCCTAACGCTAGTGGAAAACTCTACATATAACGCCACCTTCCTTAGTCTAGCTTTTTAGCTTTATTATTATTAACACTAATACATTATATTTATAACCCTTTTTATACTAGTGCTTTATTTATTATTTTATAACCTTTCTAAGGTTATACTAATACTAATTAGTAGTTGCTATTAACTATAGATTTATAAGGTATTTCTTAATAAAAAAGAGATAACTTCTATAGTATTTAAAACTACTGTTTTTATACTAAAAAAGGTAGCTTTATAATAATAAAAGTATAGCTAGACTTTATTAGAGAGAATAGCTCTATATTCTAAACCTAAATACCTTTTCTATCTATTATAGAGAAAATAGACTAGGCTAGGCTAAATTACTAATAATAATATAGCTTTATTATAAATAGAAGATAAAATATAAGAAATAATTAGAAACTAGAGTTTAGAAGGGGAGAGAGCTTTATTAACTATTAGCTTAATCTACCTAATAAAGGATTTACTACTAAAAAGGCTATGCTTATTTAATAGTGCTATTTTACTAAAATAGAAAGGTATATTTAAAAACCCTAACTTAATAATAGTATTAGTAGTTACACTAAATAACTATATAGCTTATATTATTTAGTACTATAAAGAGTAAGGCTAAAGAGAAAAAGAACTCCTTAAGAACTTCTAAGATAATTTTTATAACTAGACTTTTAAATACTTTAAGAAAATTAGAATATATATTTAAAGTAGCTTAAGGGACTTTCTATAAGAATATAAAATTCTACTTAATAAAGGCACTAAGGAGTCTATTACACTAAATCTTTATAAGCTTCTTAAGTACACTAAGAAGTAAATTATAATACTATTTCTAGCACTAAAAATTAAAATAATATTACCTAACTACCTATTACTTTACTATTTAACTTTACTAGTAATTAGCTAATTTTAAAGACCTTAAGGAAGACTATAATAAACCCCTAACCCTCCCTAGGGGTATAGTAATAAAAATACACTATTAAACCCTAACTAAAACCTTTACCCTACCTAGTAATAATAGTATCCTTCCCTATATAATATAGATACACTTTATTATAATAACTAATGTCTAAAGGACTTCTATAAACCCTCTAAAAAATAGTACCTAGAATTCTTATACTCTAATAACCCTATGCCTTTATAAAGCTCTTTTTATTAATAAAGTAAAACTATAAATAACTAAATCTATAGAATCCTTAGTAAGCTTAGTAAAATTTACACTAAGAAAGATAAGTACACTAGTAAGATATATAACTTTATAACTCTAAAGGTTAATATCTTTATAGATAAATATAGAAAATATAATATTCTATAAGATATATAGAATAAAGCATTCCTTATAATATTATTAGAGAATGCTTTTATATACTATTTTAATAACTTAGCTAATAAAAACCTAACCTATAAAGAGCTTATTTAATAGATTAAAACTCACTTTAAGACTAAAAGTAACTAGTAATTCTATTAAATTAAGTAGAATAATATAATATTAAGAAAGGTTATTAATAAGAACCCTAATAAGTTTAAGCTTTAATGCTTAGATATTCTTATTAATAGCCTTAAGAAAATCTACTATAGCCTCTTTAATTCCTTATTAATAAATATATAACTATAGTAATAACTACTAACTACTATTAGTAGTATCTCTAAATACTACCTTACTATATTTAATTATATACTTACCTATAAAAGTATAGTTAGTAACTTAAGAAAATGCCTTTATATAAATAAGATAATTATATTATTATAATAAATAATAAAAGGACTACTAAAAGAGAAAGATAATAAGACTCTCTTTATAGATAGGTACTATAAATAGGCATAGGGCTTATATCTAGAGTAATATAACTATAGAAAACCCTAGTTCCCTTAAAAATACTTTATTTATAGTAAGAAAAGCTATTAGTTAACTAACTACTTTAAGATTAAGCAATAAAAAGCTAAAGAAAAGTAGTGAAAGAGTAATAAATATAGAAATATACCTATAAATAAAAAATTTATAGTATTTTTTTAAGCTTTTAAAGGTTCCCCTATTAATAATAATAATAAAGAGAAATAGAAAAATACTAATAACTATATATAAAAGGTAGCAAATATATTCTTTACTTCTTAGGAAGATAAGTAGTCTAACTAAAATAATAGCTAAATAATATATACTTAATTCTTTATAACTAAGCTTAAAAATTAGCCCTAAAGGGACTATTCTAATAGCCTATAACTTTTATA
>SRPT01000820.1:0-13888 GCA_018360205.1 Claviceps digitariae
ATTTTTTTTTTTTTTTTTTTTTTTTTTTTTTTTTTTTTTTTTTTTTTTTTGCGCTTTCTGAAGCAGGGACGAGCCCCGCCATGGTTGTGGCGGTGCACCCTCAAGCCACATCATCGGCCGCCTGCCCCTCCATGCCCCCCATTCTGCTGCGTGTGTGAACATTCTGGAAGAGGGATTCAGAAGTACTGCATTTGAATATGCACACCAGCCACACCAAGCAGCCAAGAGAACGCGGGGCCTTTCCCGCAATCTGACGTACCACCACCAACCTACCTCACTCCTCCTCCTTCTTCAACCTCTCTTCCACTTATTACAACCTCGGCGAACAAATTGTATTCCCAAGTCCTACTTTGTAAAACTACGTATACATTCCTCTCCACCCCACCTCCAAACCTCGGCACCCCGCCCAAATCATCCACCATGTCCGTCATAACCATAACCTCCAAATCCCAATTCGACGACCTCCTCAAATCCCACCCCTTCGTCGTCCTCCAAGCCAGCGCATCCTGGTGCGGCCCCTGCAAAGCCATCTCCCCCCTCTTCGTCAAGCACGCCGAGTCCCTGGCCATCGAAAACAGCTACGCCTTCGCCAAGTTCGACACCGACGACGTGCCCGACCTGGCCTTTGAGCTCGGCGTCCGCTCTCTCCCCACGTTCTTGTTCTTCGAAAACGGCGACAAGACGGACGGGACCATCACGGGCGCGAACCCGCCCGTGTTGAAGAAGGCTGTGGAGGACATGGCCGGGAAGGCCAAGACGAGTGGTGGTGCGGTATGTAGCTAGGGTGACTTGGCGTTCCTTCTTTTCCTTCTCCATGTCGGGGGGGAAAAAGGGCCAGGGGAAGAGGAGGATGTGTTGCGCGCCATTGTCCAGGTTGACTAATATATATACACCCAAATAGCTGTCCACGAACGAGGACTTTTAAAAGCGGAAAAGCGCTGCGCATTCGTCTGCGAGGAAGAACGTCCAGGGACCAGCACGGCAGGCAATACAGGACGGATGAGTGAGACACAGGGAAATCGTCACCCCTTGACTCGACTCGAATGTTGGCCCTCACGAGCGATACACAGCAAACAGTCCCGCGTGGATAGGTTGTATCGCGAGCTGCTCATCTAGCGAGATGGAAAGCCATGGGCGCGGGGAGCGCTCAAGACGGATGATTAATTGATGAATTGGGTGGACATTTGACTCGTTTACACCGACTTGGGAACGAAAAGCAATAGAATTAGGAAATGAAGACAGCGGCGAGGCGGGTGATGAGGCTGCAAAGTCAAATAGCACCTGAACGGCATCAACCTTTGTATATACGTGATTTCCCTTGCACAATATACGAATTATATGCAGTACTTTTTAACCTTGCGCAGTTGAGTCCAAATGGTATCGTTAGAAGAATGATAGACTTGCGTAGTCTGTAGCACCCAGCTCATGCCATTTCATTCGCTATATGTGAAAAAAAGGAAGAAAAAACACCAATCGCGGTGGTACTGCTTGCCCACGCGCGCATATACCAACAGAAAGCGCCTCTAGCTAGAAAGTCAAGTATCCCATTGCCCCAGCTGCTTTGGAAAGACTTCGTTGTTGCTCTTTCAAAACATGTTTTCTCACTCACTCCGTACCCAGAAAAAAAAAACAATAAAAACCAGCCAAAAAAAAGGTGTATCCAAGAAAAAGAAATAGCCAAAGAGAATAGCCAAAAGATATACAAAAAGTCGGTTGTTTGCTTATGCCCAGCTGCATATACATACATATATGTACTTTGCTGCTCACAGAAAGACCCTTTCTTTCTCACCCATCGAGCCGTCGAAGCGCTCACTATGCATTAATCTGTCCACACTGTCAACATTGTAGCCCCTTTCTGCCTTTCAACGTTCGCTGGGGCTTCATGTTGCAGGGCGCCACTCTCTTTAATTGGTTGAATGTCAACTTGGGCGACGCGCAAGTCTGTCCGCTGATGAAGGTGTGCGCTTGTGAAGGGCAGCAGGTGTACTGGACGGCTTTTTTGCACTCTCTTCTGCACTCTCTTCCCTGGATTCTGAATCGCTAACTCTTGGCGTCAATGAATGCATTGGACCAACTGAGCGGCGTCGGTCAACGTCCTCATCGGCCTTCAATCGTCGTATATCATTGACAGCAAGCGACCGTCGAGTAGATACTCGCCTTTCACCTGATTGGAGATTGGTTTCCCCGTCCATGTCCCCGTTATGGGCGCTACCGCCATCTTCGTTGTCGCCTGCTTTGCCAAGAGTGCCCGCATGAGGCGAGTGTTTGAGACCAGACATGGTAGGCTTCCACCGGCTCAGATTCCAGAAACTGGTGTCTGTCCTGCCAATTTGGCCAGATTCCGGCGCAATCGTGAGACTAAAACTCGGTGTCGGAGGTATCGATCCCGCCCTGTCTTTGTTTGTGCGTAAGGAACTCCGACCGGTGTGAATGCTGCTTGTTGGACTGGTTGGACGGTTCGTACGACTCGCGAGGCTGGGCGTGTACGGAATTTTACGTGCTTCAGACGCCAAAAACGTAGTAGAACCGTTGACAGGGGTGCGACTCAACCTCCTAGGCGACAGAGATCGCTCACTTTCGCTCGTCGCCATGTTTGTACCGAACCGGCCCTCGACATCTTGGCGCCAGCTCATGATTCTGTCTGACGCTGGTTGTGTATGCTGTGAAGATGGGGTCCCGAGGTTGAACGAGCCACGTCGAGAGTGGACTCGGCTGCACGAGCTGGTTCTCGTCACAACGCTGCCAGAACGTCCAACGCCAGTCAATCTGCCCGAAAACTTGGACGATGTTTCCCACGTGCTTTGTAGCCGTTTCGTGTGAGCGCAGTCCTGTCGAAACACCTTGATAGTTCCAGTTCGGTCTGTAGTAATGATGATGTTGCCGTCCATGTGTTTTGATCTTTCGATATAGGCCGGAGTTTCCTCTGGTCTCTTTACACTAATGGCACTTTCTGTTTTGATAGAGTCGGAGAGCTTGCTTTGACTTGCATTCCTTTCATCCAGACTAAGAAGCATGACGGGGGGTGGATTGCAAAGATCATAAATGGGATCGCCCGAGGCGCTTAGAAGCTGTCGCGTCTTGGTTGGAGCCATGCAAGCAGTCGTGACTACCTCGGGGTGCGCGTCAAAACACTCATACGGTTGCTTATCTTTCAGGTCGTTGTCAAGGCTGGCGACGTTCCATATATAAGCTCGACGGTCTTCGCTTCCTGAAATCACATATTTCTTGTCGTCACTGAATCGCGCATGGATCTGGCTAGATGAATTTTCCAAGCCCCGGAATTTGACTTCCAGCATCTTTGTGCGCATGTTGTATATTCTAATGCGGCTGTCGTTGGAGCTGATGAGGACTTTGACATCTTGCTTTCCGTCTTCGGACTGGACAATGGCCGTCTCAATACCGGTAATCTTGCTGCCCTTGGCGTTCTTACCCCTGGACGACCGAACATGAATTTGCGACTCCAATTTTAAGCCGTCTGTAGTGTAAAAAAGGCACAATCCACTGAGTAGCCCGCAAATTGCCGTCTTTCCATCGGGAGAAAAGGCCACCGCTGTAATAAACTCGTTTGCAGCTGCTGAGAATGCGACGGCCTTGTCCGGTATGCTCCACAAGCGCAACTGTGAGTCTAGTGAGCCTGCCAAGAAGAAACGGTCGTCCTTGGGATGAAAAGCGATAGACGTGACAAGATCGCTGTGTTTGAACGTGCAAAGGCATTCTGGCCGACTCATGTGCCACAGCCTGACGGTTTTATCCATGGAGGAAGATAGCAGGAAGTTATTCTTACTCCAACAAAGTGCCAATATCTCCCCTGTATGGCCCTCAAATTCCCGCGTCGGCTTTGTTTGGAAAACGGGCGCACTAAGCTTTTCTCCAGCAACTGAACCTCGAACTTCTACTTCCTCCTCTTCATATGCTCTTCGCTCTTCTGGAGTTGATATCACAGAGAAAACTCGAACAATTTGGTCTTTGCCCGCCACGGCAAGGTAACGGCCGTCCAGACTGAATTCCGCAGCCCAAATCGCATCACCCGACTTCAAAATCTTGGATCCAACTACGGTAGCAGGCCCTCGGCTACGATTTTCGTCTTCCGAGGTGCGCTTTGCCCCCAGAAGCTCCTGGGCAAGAAATAGATGATCAAGTTCCCGGGACTTTTTGTTGTGACGCTTGACACGAATATACCGAGTCGGCTCTTTGTGGAGCGGGATGTAGCCCCCCCCATCTTCATCAACCAAAGCCAGAGCTTTGGCGGTAATGCCGTTTGTCCGAAGCTCGTCTGGCTCGGAGTCGGAGTCGTGCATGCCATCATCTTTCTTCCGGGCGCCACGGATGGCGAGGCGGCTCAGGAAGGACGGCCCTTTTCTGCAGCACGACATAATGTGTAAGAATTTCACTCATGATCCATTTTGGAATTCAGTTGAGCAGAATGGCACGGGGCGAAGGGTTGAAACGCACCTTCGATTTTCTCGGCTGGCATCTGTCACAGGATTGATAGCGTTCACCTGACTATCTGTACTCTTTCTGAGCAAAGTGTCCCGTGGCGGGCCATCTGCTTGTGCGGACTGCAACAATCTTTGAGTAATTGTCGGCTCCAGGCTGCCATTCGTTCGAATATATATTTGCTGCATGAGGAAAAAAGAAAAAGGTCATTCACGTCGAATTAGTCACTGTTGAGCGCAGCAGGTCATCTCTTCATGATAAAGGAGGATCATCAGAAGATGTACATACTGTACTCAGAGGATCAAGACCGGCATTGGTGGGATTGGCGGCTGATGGGTTTTTGGTTGACGATTTAGGCTCCTTCTCCCTGAAGATCTGCGACGTACTTGCGCGTGGGAGTCGCGAGCTCGCGGGGCGATTCGGCGGCGCGGGTTGCGATGCGCCATTGTGATTTGTTCCTTGATGTCTGTGAGCTTTATTTAGGACGTAACAGTATATCGTCGCAAAGTCCGACAAGGCCGATACGTCGGACTCAGTGGCAACGTCCAATCCCGACGTCGGTTTTATGCGGCAAATCGATATGGACATGGGACCGTACCTGTAGGCTCGGATACTTCGGGGTTTTCAACAAGCGTGGAGCTCGCAGCGACGTTGGTGAGCCTGCGAGAAGGAGCCTCTATACAGCCTGAGATGGCTGGCGAGGCTAACTGGATCGACATTTCCCATTCTGCGAGGAGGGCGTCGCAGACTGATGAGTGAGAGACGGTAGAGATATCGTGTGTGTCTCTCCGCCGAGGAAAAAGCTGCTAGGTCGGCCGTTGCCGGATCTGCGATCGCGCAGCAGATGGTGACGGAGAGGATGGAGTATATCGCAAAGCCTGTGCTCAGTGCTCACGACGTGTCGGATGGGTGAGATGCAGGGTGTCCAAGGGGGGGGGAGGCTTCCGCCTGGTCTAAATTCAGGAGTCAGGAGTCTGGAATCTGGATTCTCGAGTCTGGACTAGCTTCTCCGAGATCCGCACACGCCAAACAATTCGGAGGCAGGATCTGGGCAACAGCCAACATGCACAAGGTTGTTGTGTGGTGTTCTATTTAGAGCTGGCGGAAATACCAGGGCGGCGGCGTTCTGACGGGCTGACGCAATTCCAGGTCCCAGCTGCATGAGCTGAGCGTCGAGATGACGAGGTCGACCACTTGTCACCAATCTTCGCCAATCTTCGCATTTGCTGGTAGCCGCGTCCCGCAGCGGCGTGGAAATTTTGAGCCACACACCCACCAGTGACCACTTGGACTGTTGTCGTCACCACTGCCAGTTTTGAGGAACGGGAGGGGAGCATCGCATTCGAGACATACAAGACATCAGTTTGTTGATATCACACAGGCACAGGGCTGCATTTGATCGGGCATTCGCTTGGCTGTCATTGGTGGTTGGTCCCACAAGCAGGCTTCTGAGTTCTGCATGACGTCCTGGATTGATGTTGCCTCGTTTGGCTTTTTTTGGCGGATCTCTGACACCTGCTGGTACCCTCGCTGCAAAACTAGAATCGAGGACCGAAACAATTAGACTCGGGCGGATGTGGATAGGCTGACAAGACACTGCAAGGGTGGAGAGGCTCGATGGAGAATGAGGAGATGGAGCGAAAGTCTTCGAACTATGAAGCAAGAAGGCAGACACGAAGACGAGGCAACATTCAATGTTCTTACAAGTTACGGGTACGACTAGCGGCAGGCGGCAGGCAGGCGGCAGGTTGCGCCTGCCCAAAATACAAACTAAAAAAACCTAGGGGAGAAAATCAACCCGCCCTTTCGCACATCACATGTACATAAATAAATCAAAGTACTTAATAGGAACCCAGGTTATTATCCAGTCAATTTCCCCATTCCCACATCCCACATGCTGATGCAGCGCTCGGCAGTGGCCTCCAATGACAGCGACAGGCGCGACAGCGGACAGGGGACGCTGGCATCGTTCGTCAGGGACACTGGAATGAATCCTTGCCGCATCCGCACTTCGCAGCCAAGTCTGTCTGTCGGTTCATGCAATGGACATGCATGCATGCGGTATATTAATCTCCGGACACCGAAGTGTCCATTGTGGCCCAGTCTCCTCCATTCTGCCTCTCTCTTTTCTGGAGGCCGAGTCCAAGGCAGTTCCAAGCTGACTGTTCCTGCCTGCGCACGTCAGCTGCAGGTGCCACTTTGTGCAACTCGCATAGCTGCTTTATCTTTATTCATGTAGCATCGCTTGTGAATTGCGACGATACGGAACGTCCCCCACCCCACACGATCGTGGAAAGATTCGAGAACATGAATACTGGCCAGCTTCCAGAAGCATGAACTCGCTTACGCCAAGTTTTGGTTTGGTTCGAGACCAACAGCGTTGCGCGAAATGGCTCAGATGGGACAGCTTGCGGTAAAAAAGGATGTGTGATACTGGACTTCACCGAATTCAAAGTCGAGCGACAAGTGCATGTCTGTTGTCACATTTTTTTTTCTTTTCTTTTTTTTTTTCATATTTCAGTGGCAAATTGTTATGCTGCGTCGCCGCCTTCCAGCCACATTTGTATCGAGCCCGCGCCACACACCTCTCCGCCCGTCTATCGCATCTCAGCCACCCCCACCACAACATTTTTTTTTTTCCACTTTCTGCGTCATGTCACCAGATCTGCGGCAGATGTCATCCATCTATCTGCGTCGGGCGGTGAAGCATTTCGACCTTGGGTACACGATGTCCCAGCTTCTGCGTCTTTTTCAAAACAATACATCCGTCTTTCTCCGGCATTCTTATTTGTCTCACACTCCGTCATGAAGCTCATCAATCGCAGGGTCCTCAAGGACGTCGAGGAGGAGCAGGTATCTCTTCTTCCAGAGGACCCGGAAGATATGGTCTGTGACTCTGTTCCATGTGCCGGATGTTGCTCAGACAGGCCTGGCTAACTCACACACCCACACGCTCACACTCTCTTACACGCACACACAGTGGCATGCCTATAACCTCATTGTGCCTGGTGACTTGGTCCACGCACATGCGTTGCGGAAAGTCGTCACGGTAAACTCCGGCACAGGCGCGGCCGCCGCCGAACGAGTCCACACCGAACTCACAATCAAGGTCAAGTCGACATTCTTCGACGCTGTCATATCATCTCTACGGGTATCCGGTATCGTGGCGTCGGAAAACGATCACGTCTCCAAGGGCTCGCATCACACCCTCGACATTGAGGTCAATCGATCCTTCACCGTCATCAAGCTTGATGGCTGGGATTCAGTCTCCAAGGCGACTCTGTCGCAAGCTCTATCCGACGACAAGAACGGCGCCATGGCCGCCGTGGTTATGCAAGAAGGGCTGGCCAACATCTGCCTCGTCACACAGTTCCGCACAGTTCTGAAGACCCGAGTGGAGAGCGTCGTGCCCAAAAAACGCGACACCGCCGCCGACCAAGATGCCGGTCTCAAACGCTTCTTCGAGAAGACTCTCTCATCCTTGCTTCGAGCGGTTGACTTCTCCGACTCGCGGCCGCTCTTGCTAGCCAGTCCGGGCTTTGTCGCCGCCGACTTTAAGGAGTACATTGCGAAGCAAGGGCGGGATAAGTCCGACAGAGTTCTCACCGCCGTTGCCAAGCAAGCCACCGTCATCCACGCCCATTCCGGCCACATCTACAGTCTGAACGAGGTGCTCAAGAGCCCCGAGGTGATGGCCACGATGAAGGACATGAACTACACAAAGGAAGCGCAAGCCATGACCAACTTTTTTGAGCTGCTGAAGCTCGACGACGGACGGGCCTGGTACGGCAGCACGGCTGTCGAGAAAGCAGTGGAAGACGGTGCCGTCGGCCCGGGCGGCGGTGTCTTGCTCATCAACAACTCCCTTTTCCGAAGTCAGGACTTGGCGATCCGGAAGAAATACGTGGCCCTCGTAGACAAGGTACACCTCGACGGGGGGGAGGCCAGAATATTGAGTAGTGATCACGAAAGCGGGCAGAGTCTCAAGATGATGGGCGACATAGCTGCCATGCTGAACTACCCCATGTTTGATCTTGACGAGGGCGAGGAGGAGGAGGGACCAGCTGCCCCAGTGGCAGCAAACGAACGTAATCACGAGGAGGATTATGGCATGTTGGACAGTGTCATTTAGAAAATTGCTTCAAAAATATAATTCTCCAGGAAAAGGGGCCATGAAGCTACTGGTGAAGAACAATCAGCCAACAATTCCCTCTATGTCGTGTCAAAACAACGTGACACCACCCTTTGGGCCAAAAATATGAAGCCACAGCTCCTTGTCGTCTATGAAGCTTCATCCACAACATGTCCACCACAAAAAACAGGACTTCCCCCCCCCCCCCTCATGCAATGACAAAACCAATCCGTCATTCATTTTTCAGTGCCATTGGGCATCTTGAACAAGATTCTGCCGCCACTTGCTCTCCGTGGCTGAAATTTCACATGCACGACGCACAACTCGGGTGTTTTGTTTTAAAAGCCGCGCGCATATCCCACGCGGTGTTTGCCCCGCCCGCTCGGCGCTCACTCACCTGCATCTGCAGTCCATCTCGGCAATACGAACGAACCACTCGGGTGACCGGCTCAAGAAACGTACCTTTCTCTGAATGTTCAATCTGCATCGCAACGCAACGCAACGCATCCGCTCGTTTTTACGCAACATGGCGCCTACTTTGAGCATCGATTCTACTGTCAAGCTCAACTCGGGCTATGGGCTTCCTGTGCTTGGGTTCGGGGTATGTGCTGTTACTGTTGTACACTGTAGATTGTGTGCACGGTTCTGGTATGCCATGGCCGGTCGCTAACATCGCTGCAGGTTTACCAGATGTGCGTATTTTCCGGTCTTTTCCTGCGTTTCTTTTCTTTCTTTCTTTCTTTCTTTCTTTTCTTTTCTTTTGGGTAAAGAAAGAGGCCCTTTGCCAACTTCGCTCACCCCTCACTTGTTAGACCCAAGGACATAGTCACAGATGTCTGCACTGAGGCCTTGCGGCTTGGCTATCGCCATGTAAGTGTGATGCTGACCGGGAGCGCCTACACCCGCACCCCCCTTCCCCCTTTCCCAAACAGCATACTGCGTTCTCATGCTGAAACATGCTCTTTTCATCCAAAGATTGATTCTGCATCGGCCTACAAGAACCAAGGTCCATCCGCGGCCTCCATCCCGGCATCCGGCGTCCCCCGCTCTCACGTCTTCTTCACCACCAAGGTCCCCATGAGCGGCAAGCCCCTCTCCTACGACAACACCATCCACCTCGTCAACACGGCCCTCCAGGACACCAAGCTCGACTACCTCGACCTGGTGCTCATCCACTCCCCCTACGGCGGCCCGGAAAACCGCCTCGGCGCCTGGCGAGCCCTCGTCGAGCTCGTCGACGCCGGCAAAGTCCGCTCCATCGGCGTGTCCAACTACGGCGTCCACCACCTCCAGGAGCTGGAGCAGTACATCCACACGCTCGAGAGCCAGCGCGGCGGGCCCGGCAAGGGCGGCGTCATCTCCGTCGGACAGTGGGAGCTGCACCCCTGGCTCACCCGCCCGGACATTGTGCAGTGGTGCCGCGCAAGGAACATTGCCGTCCAGGCCTACTGTCCCATTGTGAGGGGCGAGCGATGGGGTCGTCATGCCGTGGTCACGGCCGCGGCGGACAAGTACGGCAAGACGGAGGCGCAGATCTTGCTGCGCTGGAGTCTGCAGAGGGGGTATGTGCCGCTGGTGAAGAGCGTGACGCCGTCGCGGATTGCGGAGAATGCCGACATTTTCGACTTTGAGCTCACCGAGGACGAGGTTGCGGCCATGGCCACGGACGAGTACAGCCCTGTTGCTTGGGATCCTACGGTTGAGCCTCTTGAAAAGTAGGCACTGAGTCGGATTGCGAGGTGCGAGGACTCTTGAGGGCCGGGAAGATTAAAATAGAGTTGAATAAATACATGCTACATGAACGGCGCTGGAAGAAAACCTTATTGTGGTTTTTATTATTCTTTTCCTTTTTCGTTTTGTACCATGCATCGGATACCACCCACCCATGCCAACATGTCGAGGGAGGATATCTGCCTCGCATACAAAGCACATCACGTGAGCGCGCGCCGCGTATGGAAGGGCCACCCCCAACCCAGCAACGCGCCCACGTCAGGCATCCCCCCTTCCATGTCGCCAGCTTTAACACGCCGCGACCATCTGGGGGGAAATTCAAAAGAGAAGCGGAAAAAGAGGCACCGCCAATTGCAAAGAAACATAGAGACACCATGTCCGTGCAAAGGACATTCACCCTCATCCCTCCCGCAGCCACTACGCGAGGCGATCCCCTCAATCGACGACACCCCGCTCAGCATGTCCGGCCCATGACATCAAAGCAGGCCCAAAAGGCCTACAAGGCTTCGACACGAACCCCGCCTGTGTCGCGCGCAGAACAGCTGAGACGGGACCGGGCGGAGCAAGAACGGATTCGGAAGGAATTTGAAAAGGAAAAGGCCACGGCCAAGGCGAGGCTGGCGCGGGAGAGGAAGAAGGAAAAGGAGAGTGCGGAACGGGAGCAGAAGAAGAAGAAGGGTATGCCGCTCGTGAGTGTGCGGCCTAGTCAGGATACGATTGCGCGGTTCGTTCGGGGGAACGGCTCGGGGAGGAAACGTGATTGTGCTGGGGGGACGTTGGAAGAGATGAGTGGTGGTGGTGGTGGTGGTGGTGGTGAGAAGGTGTCTGCGCGGTATAGTTGCGGAGGCGAGGAAGCTAAGCCGGAGGTACGGGCGGCGTTGTTGACTGTTGGTGGTGGCGCGCGACAGTTGGATCTGATTCCAGAGGGGCACAAGGAGGAGGAGGAGGAGGAGGAAGATATCGAGAGCGGCCTGGAAGAACTGCTTGATGCGATTTCGAGGGACCAGTGCGGAATCGAGCACCCAAATGCTAGTGAGGACGATATTTTCAAGACTGCCTCGCTGTCTGACCCTCCACAACACGTACCTCTGGAAGAAGCAGAAGCCATCATGGCTGCGCCGTCGAAACCACCATCTTTGTTGCCAGCATCTCAAACCCCTAGACCACCTCACATGATCCAAGCCTTGTCCAAAGAACAATCGTCCGAACCGGCACCTGCGCCATCGCCATTGTCGATGCCTGCCCCGCAATCACCACCATCACCATCACCGCCATCACCACCCATGAGCACACAGGCTATCCTCGGCAACCTAGAAGACTTCTTTCCCTCCTCATCCCAACAAGCGCGCGAGCTCCAAGACGACACCCCCCTCGAACCGCACCCATCTCCCTCCAAGCATCCCGCTCCTAACCTCGCCGCCCACGCATCCAAAGCATCCACATCCACGCCTTCTCCCCGCCGCCGCTTCTTCACCCCCTCGGGCACCAACGAACTCATCTCCCTTGCCATTCAACGAAGCCGCCGCACCGCCGCCCTACACCAAATCCAACAACAGCACATGCAGGCCCCCAAACCTCCCGAGCCATCACCAACAGCCGCGCACAAAACCCGCAAGCCAGACCCCAAGCCGTGCAATATGCCTAGCACCACCACCACCACCACCACCACCATGACCAGTATCAGCACAGAAAAAGAGAATCTGCAACCCCAAATAGCACCTCCCTCCCGGATCAGCGCGTCCCAGGAGTCAGAGTACGGGGGAGAATGGGTCGAGGACCTAGCGCTAGAGTTGATTATTTGAAGGCGCAGGAGGGTCCAAGTATTTCTTTTTCTTTTTCTTCTTTTTCTTCTTTTTCTTTTCTTTTTTTTTTCCTTTTTTTTTCCTTTTTTCTTTTCTTCTTTTTCTTATTTTTAAACGTCTAAGCAAGAGCATTTGATACCCTGGGTTGGAATTATGCGAAATGAGACCACGCCCATCACCTATATCTTTCTTCTCGCACCCCCTCTCTTTCCCCCGTCTTTGATGTTTCGTATTATCAGTACCCATCAGCACGTGTCCAACGCCTATCGAACCCACCAAATCTTTCACGAAAAACGCCCCCTGACTGTCTCTACACGCACGCACGCACGCACGCACGCACAGCAACAACATATTTATTCCACGACGCTCATGTCACGCTCAGCAGGTCACCGCCACCTGGAAACCTGCCCCAATTCTCCAACTTTCCAAGAATCAAAACACAACCAAATACCCCGCCAAGACGACTAGACTAGAGTGATATGAATCCGCCTGCCTCTTTATGTGGAGGTGTTGCGAGTGTTTCGCCCTGACCAGGAGGTGGACTACGCGGTCAGCTGGTTCAGGATGGTGGTCTTTGTGCCGGAATGCAGTGCTTTTGAATAACGTGACTGGAGTCAACTTGAAAGGACTGACATTTAAAAAAAAAGGGGGGGGCGGGAGGGCCTAGACTTTCATGAGATGAAGGGACGGAATTTTTTTTTTTAAAAAAAAAAAAAACGTTTACTGAAATTTCATAACGAGACTGAATTAATAAAAATGAACATTCCGGGCTTTCATTAATAGAAACTGGACTCCAAAAGGGGTTGGAATTCCATTCCCGTGGCGGAAAGTGACCAGGCTGGAATGACGAAGCGGCGCTGGGGAACCTTCTTCCTATGAAACCAGCCTAGATATACCAGTCACAGCCCGGACGAAAGCACAAGAAGTCAGTCCCCCTTATATTTAAAAACCACAAGGACAATAAGACGCCTTCGCTGACCATCTCATGCTGAATATATGTATGCATGCGTGTATGTTTCCGCCCTTCCCCGGTCTGGCCATGCTGTCCACCCGGCGGGATATCAGACATGAATGTTCCTTCAGTCCCTATCCATATCCATGCTATGTACGCGAACCACAATGCAATGCCCTTTCTCTCCCAACGCCGGTTGTGAACCCCCCGTCCCCGACATACCAGTTCCGTAAAAGCTATGCTCCCTTTTTTTCCCCTTTCTCATGCAATGCAAATTCCCGGTTTGTGGGAGCAAAAAAAGAACAAGAAAAAGAAAGAAAGAGACGAATGAAGAGGGGGAATCATGGACATAGGAAAAACATGAGGCGAAAAAGTGAGATTATACAGTTTTATTTCGTTGTTTACTTCGTTATTTTTGTTTTGTTCCTTGCTCTTGGTTTTTTTCTTGTTCGTGTTTGTTGTTGGCCTTACAAGAAGATGCCCACCCATTCAGTCTTGGGACCAACCCTTGTGTCGCAGCTATCCACGGCGCAGCGAATGTCATTTGGAGCCGCGCCAAGGGATTTGCCGGGCGATGGCCTGAAGCCAACCCCCTCGGGAGATGCCTTGGTCGGTCTGCGATTTTCGAAACAATCCGCACAATAGACCTGAATGTCAGGACGAAATCGACGTGTTAGCATGGATTACGCGGAAAAGAAAGTAAAGATGTCCACTTGAGTGCGCAGAATTATTCTCGCCGAGTGAAAAAAATAAACAATAAGAACAAGGGGCAAGAAAAAGGATAGAAGGGAAAAAAAAAAAAAAAAAAAAAAAGGGGGGGAAGTGCTGTGGCAG